>JAADVE010000298.1:0-22664 GCA_023334595.1 Pythium utonaiense | reverse complement strand
TACCTCGAGAAGGAGGGCATCCTGAAGCCAGTCAAGAGCTTCACCGCCATGGTCTTCGTCCAGGAGCACCCAGGTGTGCTCAAGCGCGGCTACTGCCCAGTGATCTTCTCGCGTACGGCCCGTGTTGCGTGCCGCATGTCGGAGATCAACTGGAAGATGTCGAAGAAGACTGGTAACGTCAAGGTTGAGAAGCCAGATGAGCTCTCGCAGTTCGAGCAGGCTGAGGTTGTGTTCGAGCCAACGGCTCTGCTCTACCTCGACACGTTCGAGAACTGCCAGGGTCTCGCCCGTATCGCCGTGATGGACTCGAACCGTCTTAAGATGTTGGGCAAGGTCACCGCCGTCGAGTACAAGGACTAAGCGCCTCCAAGTCTCCCTCCGAGATGAAGAGTGCCCCTGCGGTATTCACACGCACCAACTCTACTTTCTATAGACGCATCTTTATAGATTAGTGAGCACACCCATGTAATACAACACTACGCAGTCCATAGTACCACAAACACGAACGTCTCACGTACTACAGAATACTTTGTACTATTGCACTGTTGTAGGCTTCATTAGACCCCGGAGTCGGAAGTTCAACAGCTCTTGAGAACGCCACGCATATACGTGGCTTGTCAGACTGAGTTGCCTTGAGTCAGACGCCGTGAAGACCGCAAGTAGCTCCTCCCTTCAGCAGCTCAACCAGACGGGTCTGAGTTCGTGGTGTCTGTGTTGATATTGGGAAGAAGGTCATCAGTGATACCAGAACACGGTGGGGTGCGTTTTGTCTCACGCTTGTATTCCATGAAGATGGCACCCTGTTTTGGTATAATTGACGATTGTCGCACGCCCCAATATTTATTGGTGGCGTGTTGGGCAATGTGGTGAGTCCTCTACACCAGCACATGGCGCATGCGAAGCTAGCTGCCGGTGGATACGGGTCTGTGTCTACTGCGTTGTACCCTGGCACGTGCGTCAGGAAAGTGAGCGGATCCCCATGCGGTCGTCAACGTAGAGGCCTCTCTCCCCCCACGGCCTGCGTGTCTGGCAGTCTCTGCTACCAGGCATACCACGATTGTCATTCTACAACTTGCCTTGCAAAACCCACACCACAGCAACACACCCACCACCACAACAACTATGGCCCGCTTCTTCGCCCCGATCGCCCTCCTCGCCACCAGCGCCTGCATTGTCAACGCCAACATCATCGACGACGTCACCAATACCACGGCCATCGGCAACGCTCTCGGTAACGCCGCGGACACGGCTGGCTCGGCCATCAAGGACGCGTACAACGATATCAAGAACGTCTCCACGGATGATGTCGTGAACACGGTCAAGAATGCGACCAAGAAGGCGGGCTCATGGGCCGGCGACGTGTATGACAAGGCTGGCTCGCTGACGTCGGATGCTGTTTCCAAGATCACGGGATCGAACTCCACCGCTGCGACCAAGGCGCCAAGCTCCGTTGCGAGCGCATCGGCCATCAACGCAGTGGTGGTTTCGATCGCCGCAGTCTCCACTGTCGGCTTCACGCTGCTGTAAGCTCACTACCACGAGTTGAACGTTCATCTCCCACTAATACCGACACTATTCAAATACACTTGTAAGCCTTTTTTCATTGAGAGTTGTTTCAAAGCAACGCCAGCGTGGCTTCCGCCGTCGGCATGCTCGGCATCGCACCTGCGACTTGAACACACAGCGCACTTGCTGCAGCTGCAAATTGGAGCGACTCTTGAACGGACTTGCCTTGGCCAGCACGCGCGACAGCAAAGGCTGCACGGAAGCAGTCGCCAGCACCAGTCGTATCCACGACCTTGTCCACGCGCATGCAGGACTGGTGGACGGCGGCCTCGCTGCTGTCCGCTGGCACAAACACAGATCCAAGTGAGCCCAGCGTCACCAACACGTTTTGAGCTCCTTGTGACTGGAGTTGACGAGCCGCCGTGACTGCTTGATCCACTGTCTTCACTTCCAGCTTCGTGAGTCGCTCAAGCTCAGTCTCGTTGGGGCAGATGTAGGTGAGAGAAGGTAGGATCTCCGGCGGGATGGAGCGGTCCTCGCCTCCCAGGTCCCACATGACAGGCACATTGGCCGCTTTCGCAACCTTGACGACTTCGTAGTTCACGTATGCAGGGATCTCACACTGCAGAAGCACGATCGCAGCGTTTTGGATGGCCTCCACTGCGTGCTGGGGCAGTGCCGCTGGCCACGTCGCGTTCGCGCCGCCGACAATGATGATGGAGTTGTCGCCGTCCGGGTACACAAACACAAAGGCCTGGCCGGACGGACACGCCGGGTGGCCAGAGATAGATGTGCCTACGCCATACCCATGCAGCGCTTTCTGAAGCTCCGCGCCGTGCGCGTCGTTGCCAAACTGGCCGATGAACTCGCAGCTGAGACCCTGAGCTGCTGGGCCGGCGGACAGACGCGCAACGGCAGCGGCTTGGTTCGCGCCCTTCCCTCCAGGGAAGAAGCGGCCAGTGTCTGTCTTGCTGGCTGCGATGGTCTCGCCTCGCGCAGGCAAACGCTGAACCTCCACGACGAAGTCTGCGTTCACGGATCCGACGACGACGATGCTGCGCATGGCGAGGATACGATGGCAAGTGAGACCTTGCGACAAGTGAGCTGCTGGGCCGGTAGTTCAAGTGGGAGACTTGGACGCGACTCAGATCTGAGACGAATGGCACTTGGAGATCTAATGGAGATGTTGGCCGACTCGGTCCTGTTGCCTCCATGGCGAAGCATGAAGCGTACGGCGTTGCATTGGTCCATGCAGTATGTGTCTCTATCAGCAGGGTTATCTTCTCACTTGTTCTTCTTTTAAACAGAGTTCGGCGTCCTCCTCTTCGTCTTGTGACTCCACCAGTCTGGGCATCGCGACCTGGGGGAGTCCTATCGCCGCTTGCCAGTGCGAGATTCCTGCCAGCACCTCCACCTGAAGCTGCTTCAAGAAGTGCGTGTTGCCGTTGCGTGCAGTGCCACCGAAGATCACTTCGCACTCCATGCCGTCGCCGGACTGGGACGGTCTTTCTTGGAAATTGTACCACGAGTAGATGTCCACGTACATGCCACCGGCCTCCTGGTTGAGAAAGCGACGACGCATGGCTTCACTACCACCGGAACCTCTTCGCAGCAGGGGTAGGGAGCGGAACGTGATGAGATAGCCACCGTAGATGACTGCACGCGCCACGAGGATCAGCGAGTGGCGTCTGTGTGTTCGTTGACCGACGGCAAAGCCTACGACCCAGCATTCGTCGTTGACTCGCTGGAGGACACGGAGCTGCTGGGTATGCGGCTGGATCTGTCGATAGTCTTCCAGGTTGGTGAGCATTTGCCACGTCTTCTGCATGAGCTCGTTTGCGGCCACAGACTGGAATGTCTGCGAGAGTTTAAACTGCAGCCGCTTGCCGTCCATGTCCTCTCGCGTCCTGACCGCCCACCCAAAGGGGGATGTCGTATTGCCGGCCCAACCGTCCTGGGTCTCGGCTTGAGCCTGCATCATCTCCCGGCAGGTCTCCGCCACCAGATCCGTCGCTTCCTGCGCAGAGAGTGGGTCGGATTTCAGCATCTCATCTAGGATGGTGATGGGATCGATGACAACCTTGAGGGAACCATCGATGAAGTCATCGTGCGCGACCAACCTCGTCATCGGGTCGGATTGGTGATCGTACGTTTCGCCTCGTGTCTCCTGCTTGGTACGTTCCATCGATCCGTTCTCTGACAGTCCAGACACCAGCGTGCCGACCGCTGTGAGAGTGACGGCATCTGCCCGGACGCGACTGTCGAGCATGAGCTTCTCGTCCTTTAGCCGATTCGCCTCCTTCACGAGCGCGAGATAAAACTGCAGCTTCGATTCATCACTAAGGTCTTCCCAATGCTCTCGCTCCATGGACGCAGCGTCACCGTGGAATCTCTTCTCGATGCTCTGTAACCACAGCGAGTCCATGCTGTTGTGGCTGCCTGTCAGCGCTGAGCTTTGCTCCAGGCGGCTCTGGAGCCTGTTCAACTTGGTCTGCAGCTCCTTGACATCTTCTCGCAGCTTCGCGCGTGTTTCTCGATGGCCCTGGATGCGCTTTCTCTCTCGCTCGTTGCGGCGCTGGCGGCGCTGTTCTTCTGTCGTCGCCTTGTCCGTCACTGGAGAGATCGACATTGCACCGTCATCCGCGGACGTCGTGACAGCGTCACTGTCGCTCGAGTCGAGCACCATGTGCATGAGAATCGCATCGCGCGAGTCCACGGCGCCTTGGGCATGGATGAGCGACGGGATGTGCATCTTTTCGACGTACGAAACCGGGAACGACGCCGATGCGTTGCTGTCGGTCTTGGCAGGGCCGCTGTCGATGTGTGCGTGCGGGGCAGCACCAGTGAAGTACGGTGCGCGGGCCGCGTCATCCTTCCAGACCTCGCAGGCGGAGTAGGTTTTCATGGTGAGTTGTTCGAGGATTCTCAGTCGCTCACTGGCTACAATTCGAAGCGGCACCGATTGGACGGCAGATCCCACGGCAATCGGCGTGATTGTGGTGAACTTCAGATTCTCGTCCAGGGACTGATGAACGCAGCGCGCTTGCTGAGCAGGGCTTCCAGGCACGGGAAGGGGAGGATATCTGCGCGTGGCACGTCTCAAGCGCGATATTCGATGCACAGGTATCGGCCTTCCAGCAGCAGCCTCGGCTAGTGCAACGCTACGGACCCAACACCGCAACAGAAACTGAGAGAGAAGCCGAGTTGAGTCTCCGCGTGGAGGCGGAGACAGACTGCTGCCGCGTCCAGCATGGCGCGTCTCTGGCGGGCAGCTGCGCTGGCACACGCGCACACTCAGCATGCCGACAGGTTGGCAGCCACCGCAGCTGGGACAGACCAGCGAGTGGCATTCGCGTGGAGCTACCCAGCCAGCAGCTCAGCGGCACTCGCGCGAGGGGAGAGAGCGAGAAAGGCCAGCACAGCGGAATGACGGTAACGGAGATTCAATGATAGGCCGGAATGTGTGTCACATTCCGTGTTGTCGGGTTGTATCGCTTCACCTTCTTTTGGTTTTCTATGATCGGAAACACCTTGCTTTGATAACAATTCAACAGACCTTGTTTTGGATGTTTGATACACTATCTCACCTTGTTTTGAGCGAACGGGGTGATTGAGTGGGTTCGCTCGACACCTGAGACCTCCTCGCGTGGAAACGCGATTGCCCTCTGCGTGCGACACGCTTCCGGCCACGCGCTTGAAGCTGCAGCGCCCGCACTTCGCCCTCTCTCCAGCTACTGCTACTGCCACTGCACGCGGCGCCATGTTCCGACAGCCCGCGCTGGCCGGCAGCGCCTTCGAGGCTCTCCACGACGAGCTGCTCGCGTACCTCACGCTGTTCAGCTCGCCAGAGGATCTGCTCGCACTCGCCAACGTCAACTCCGGTACGTCTGCGTGGCTGCACGCCCTGCTCGCTCGCTGCGGTGGTCGCTAATTTTTGTGCGTCAGTCTTCTATGTGTTCTCTCGAGAGGAGCCGCTGTGGATGCTCCATTGTCTGCGTCTCCACGGGGGCGACTTCACGTTCCACCGCTCCTGGCGGCTCACGACGTTCTTCCCGCGGCCGCAGCTCGTGCCCAAGGCCATGCCCGATAACATCCCGCTGCTCGCTGTTCGCAACTTCGGATCCGACTTCCTCTATCGCCGCTGGGTGCGGAGCCATATGAGTCTGCGCGAGTTCGTGCCGCCGTCGCCCGACAACGACCCGTTCGTGCGCCGCATCCACCGCTTCGACGTGGCCGATTTCTCGTACCAGCAGTTCTACGAGCACGTATCATTGGTCCTTTCATTTGGTGCTGTGTATAAGTTGCTAACCGAATGTTGATGGCTTGTGCAGGCAGTACGCGGGCGTGCCGTTTATCCTCAAGAACGCCATCACCAAGTGGAAGGCGCTGGGTGGCTGGACGATGCCGCAGCTCGCTGAGCGCTTCTCGGACGCGAGCATCCGCCACCGACTGACCCACAACCTCGATACCACCAGTGAAAAGGAGACACAGATAACCTTTGCGGACTACCAGACGTACCTCGAGCAGCAGCAGGATGAGACCCCGCTGTACATTTTTGATCCGCGCTTTGGAGAGAAGATGCCGACGATGCTCGAAGACTACAACGTCGCTGACCTCAAAGTCTTCCAGGAAGACCTGCTGCAGCTCGTCGCCACGGAGGCGGCTAAGGCGAAAGACGAGGCGAAGACCAAGGTCCCAAAGTGCATCAGTCCCGACTTCCGCTGGATCGTGATGGGCCCTGAGCGGTCCGGAGCTCCGTGGCACACAGACCCAGCACGCACGTCAGCGTGGAACGCTTTGGTCAAGGGCCGCAAGCGATGGGCCATCTACCCACCAGGCTCGCCCCCACCAGGAATCTCGGTCGGTAAGAACGCCCAGGGACGAGAGCACGCGCTCAACATGACGTCCCTGATGTGGTATCTTCACGTTTACCCGACGCTCCTGCCACATCAGCGCCCTCTGGAGGTTGTCCAGGAAGAGGGTGACGTGATCTACGTGCCCAGTGGCTGGTGGCATCTCGTGCTCAACTTGGACGAGGCTCTAGCCGTGACCCAGAACTTTGTGGACTCCCACAACCTCGTTTCATTCGTGAACGACCTGCTGGAGGACCAGCAGGACGAGGCCTTGCAGATCTTCCAGCACACACTCAAGGAGAGTCCTCGACGTGAGATCTTCGACGTTTGCCGATTGCTGCAGATCCCTCGGATGCACGGCTACCTCAAGACGGATCTGTACCTGGCATCCTTCCGTAACGTGCAGCCGTGGAAGTCGCTTGTCAAGAGCGTCTTCAAGCGCCACAAGCTCAACTTTGAGGAGCTCCGTCAGTGTGCGCCGCTCAAAAGTCTCACCGTGCGAGCGAATCCCACGTTCGCGGTCGGCGACGAGCTACTGATCAAGTTCTACAGCGAGTTCAACCAGGACTGGAGCGAGTTCGACTTCACAACGTACTTGTCGCCCGATTTCCAAGACACTTCCAGCGACGCACCGCTAGGAAAGAAGCGCAAGACGCTGATCCTGGCGCCTCACCAGCTCAAAACCAACATGACACTGCGCTATGCACTGGAAGAGTGCTATCGCATCGAGAAGAAGACGTACGAAATGATCCACAGGAGCGAGAAGCTGGTGGGACTCGTGCCTCGCCTCCACCACGCAGGCCACCTGCTGGACGTGAGCGAGGTCGACGACGAAGATGGAGAAGGGTTGATGTGGCGATGGCCATACACGGTCATGGAGTACAAGCACGGTCTCATGGGCATCGCAAAGGTCGTGCGACGCGGCGGTGGCGCGTCTTTGGCGAGTTGGCAGCGACTCGCGACGTGGCTGGGCGGTGAATTGCTTCCACGGTTCCACAGCGTACCCATCGACACAGAGCTGCGGGGCCTGCTAGGCCACGCCAAGTGGACGTGGGAGTGGTATGAGTACTATCTGCTGAACCAGCGCAAGCGAGCGCTTGCATGTGAGTGTGGCTGAGGCTGTACTGGATGGATGAGGACGGGTGTATCTAACTGATTTTGTGTTGAGCAGTCCATTTGAAGGAAGACGCTGTGCCTCCGCAGCTCGCCAACTGCCTGGAGTCGTATCTACTCGCACCCAACGCGTCTGCCATCTCCGACCACTTGCTGCCCGCTAAAGGCTCGTCGTTCCGGGTGAAACCCGTGCTGCTTCATGGTGACGTGACGGATGAGAACGTCCTGGGCACTCTCACAGTGCCCCAGAAGGAGATACACATCGGTGAAACCACCAGCCTTGCGACGTGGCTGAAGGATGCAGGCCTCGGCAAGTATGTACCGCTGTTGGTTGAGCAAGAGGAGCTGACGATGGCGTCGCTAGCGCTGCTCACAGAGAGCCACCTGAAGGACCTAGGTGTACCGCTCGGGCCACGGCTCGAGATCCTTAAGGCCGCTCAGGCTGGCAGTCTCTCCAACGGCAAGGGCGGTGCACCAGAGAGTTCTTTGGAAGACGGCAGCGACAGTGATAGTGATAGCGACAGCGACGACGACGATGACGAGGAAGGTGGTGTGAACGAATACCTCGCTGGTCCCGCCGACCTCGAGACGCTGCAGAAGAAGCGATTGGACAAGTTTTACGGCAGCCACGAGTGGTTCCCCACGCAGATCATCGACTTCGCCGACTCCAAGACGGGCGATCCAGTGTATGATCTGGTCGCGGCGTTCTTCTCGGCTCTGGTACGTTTGTGTTTGCTGAACACGTTTCTCTCTGGGATCTCCTGACTATCAGTGGACTCACAATCTGTCTTGGTCTTTGTTTGCAGCACTGCGACCGCAAGCTCCTGCGGGCGCTCATCGCGACACCCTACTGGCAGCAGTACTTGCATCAGGAGATGGCCGCTCGTCAGCTTGACGCAACGGCGACTGGCCGCGTCGTGCGCGAACGCTTCCTGCGGCTCACGCTGCTGCACCCGAGCCGCTCCGTAAAGAGCCTGTTCCACTTCTTTCCACAGACGCTGCGTGTGCTCACGTGGGAGGCGGTGGCCGAGGTCGTGTTCGGCGACATCTTCGCGCCAAAATGAGAACACGAAGGAGGAGGAGGACGCGTTCGGAAATGAGTTTTTAGATAATACAAAAACAAGCGGAGAGATGAAAGCGAGGGGTCCACTACAACGCGCTGCTACATGGTGGTGGGCTGTGCGCTGCGTGTCGGGGGAAGGCTAGCTGACTGACGGGTGGGTGGTGTTCTATCGGATGTCTAGTACTCTGGCTGCACCTCCTTGACCTCGGCCAGCAGCTCGTCGTACGCCTCGCCGACGTTGAAGCCGGCCTTGCCTGGCGTGATCAATATGCAGCTCGTCGGGCGCTTGGACAGCGCGGACGCACCGAGATCCACCTATCGAACGCAACGCAAGAGAGAAAGGCGTTGTTCGTCAGTGCCGAGACGCCAAGAGAAAGAGAGAGAGTAGTGGTAACGCACCTTGGACGGCGTGAAAATGTACGGGATGTCGTTCTCCTCGCAGAGCACAGGGATGTGCGAGATGACGTCGATAGGCGAGATGTCGCCGGCGATGATGCACAGGCCCTTCTCGCCCTTGCGAATGGCCTTGACCACCTCCTTGACGCCGCGCTTGATGCCCTTGACCTTGGTGGCCTTCTTCACGACCTTGTACGCACGCTTGGTGTGCTTCTTGCTGGCCATAGGCTTGGCGATCACCGAGATGTGCTTCACGCGCTCCTCGTACGACGGGCCGGTGCTCTTCTCCGTGTCGCTCATGCTGCTTGCTGCGGTTGCTACTGCTACGGACTTGCTTGGTCACTACTGCACGCTGCCAATGCGCCTGATCCTGCCCTGCACTCCCCAGGCCAGCAGCTCCAATTGCGTCGCCAGCCAATCAACGCGCGGGGATTCAACCGCCACCTTCGCGCAACATCCACCCACTAAGTACGCGCGCTAAGTGCGGTGTCACCTTCGAATGTGGCGTGCGTCCTGGCTCTGTCGGCGAATTGACCGTCTGAACGAGCAGCTACTGACACAGTGGACATCAGGCGGGAAGCGGCCACGACTCCAGCACAGTATCAGGCTGCCAGCGGACCGCTTGCAGCGGTGCACGCACCAGTCAGACGCATCCACCGCAGCGATCTACTAGAACAGGATCCGCTCAGTAGCCACCCACGCGAGCAGTCCATTCTTCCGGCCGCGAGGCTTCGAAATTCCGGACGGTGGCGCCTCCCCCATCGCCGCAGAACCTTCCATTGATTCCGCACTTCCGCAGACACCCATGCGGCGCTACGAGCCACGCGACTACGGCGCCGCGCTGTCGCCCGAGGTGCTCGACGACTCGGACGCGGACTACCCGCCGTCGCCGCCGCCACTGCTCTCCGTGTCACCACGCCGCAGTCGTCACACGTCGCAGCATCAGCCGCCGCCTTTCTACGGGCCAACGGCGCCGCGCACGTCGGTGGCTACGGGGGGACCAGGCGCAGCGACTGCCGCGGCTGCTGCTGCGATGGCTGGACGAGAGGTGCGTAGTCGCAGTCGCGAAGGCTTCCCGCGACTGGAGCTCACACAGAGCCAGACAGCCCAGCTGCGCGCGATCGAGCAGCGCTTGCTGGAGCAGTATCTCGAGCGGTACGAGGACTACGTGGAGCTGAACCAGCGCGTGGTGGATACGTCGCTGTGGAAGCTCACTCGCCAGGCCAACGGCGTCAAGGCCTACAAGCGGAAGGCGCACGCCGCCGCACGCACAAGTGGACGGAGGGGCACGATCGTCGGCAGCGATGAGCCCAGCGAGCCCATGCTTCTTGTCGTGGGCAGCATGGACGGCACGCTCGAGGACGTGCTCTACGGCGCCGTGTGGAACTCTCGCGACGAGCGCAGCACGCGCTCGCACTTCACCAAGGACGGCATCGTGGACGCTACGGTGCTGTACTCAATCGAGAAGGCTTCGCCCATGGATCCGTTCCGCTCACTCGCAGTCAAGTGGTCGCTCAAGCGCTCCATGAAGTCGGCCGCCGTGATCAAAGACCGCGACTTTGTGTTTCTGGGGGTACGTGGCTGTCCTATTCGGTGGGATGATTCTGCTGAGGAGTGCAAACGCTGACAAGCTCTCCGGTTTTGTTGCAGGCCACTGGAACTGTGCGATCAAAGACGGACGAGCGCATCGGCTTCGAGCTCCGCCACTCACTGAAGATCCCATCCTTCCCGCCCGTTGTAGGCGGCTCCATCGTGCGTGCGGAGATCATGTCGTGCAGTTTCTTTCGTCAGATGCGTGGTGGCCGTGTGGAGGTGTTCCACCAGGCGTCGTTTGATGCCGGCGGGGGACTGCTGAACATCCTGGCGTGGAACCACGCCATTGACACTTACATCGGCTTCTCGGCCGTAGTGGAATGCAGCAACACGAAGAAACTCGTTCGCGCAGTGCAGTGGAGCAGCGAGAACCCACCACCAAAGAGCGGAATCGACGACGCGGCCCACGCCCACAAGCCGTGGGATCCAGAAGATAAGCGGTGCGGGATGTGTGGCCAGCCAGGCCACACGCTCCAGCGAAAGTGCGCACTGTGCCACAACGTACGGTACTGCCTGCTATGTGCTGGGCAGGCTCGCTGAGACTGATGCTGCTGTTGCTATGATATGGACGACAGTGGGTTTGCTCCAACTGCAGCGTCCGCAAGGAGGTGTTCACACCGCTGCCCGGAAGGCCACCAATCGCCCGATGCTTCTGCAAGACTTGTCTGAACCACGTCGTACGGGAAGACCCGACGCAGTACGTCTTACGGGAGCTAGAGCAGTTCGAGCAACGATCAGCGACCGAGTACGCGCGTAGTCCAGACATCGCCGTGCTGGGAGACCACCTCGCGCATGCACCACCGCCACCACCGCCGCCTGCTCATACAGAAGGAGACGACGCTGTCTTCTTTGCACTGGATTCAACACCACCGGCCCATACAGGAGTGAGAAAACGCTATGGTTCCGTACCAATGCCAGTGGCTCCACCGCCACCTGGGCAAATGCCGGCGTCGAGACGAATGAGTGTGCCGACTGCCATGCGAAGGGATCCTCGCCAGCTCGAGTCAAACAACGAGAACTTTGCACCGAATAATCGAGTCCCACACAACCGCTATGCCGGTCTAGGTAGGGGGACCGAACCATCTGCAGCAGTGGGAGGGAGATCCAGACGCCACTCCACAGCAATTAGTACACGCTCCCATGCTAGCAAGAACCACGAGGGCGAGATCCTGCTGAAGAGCGACGCGGGGAGGACGAAATGGAGTCGCCGAGAACAAGAGCAGTTGAATCGAGGCCTTCCTGCAAGTGGAATGAGTGCTGCTGGGCGAAGACGCATGACAGTGCTGGGGTCGGAAGGAATGCCGCCCCCACCGAGACGTTCGAACGAGCGTCTCTCCGAAAAGCGACGCGTTTCGATTGCCGGTGCAGATTCTCGACGTCGGCCTCAGACGCTCGGATCTGACAATCTCATTGGTGAAGACTACGAGATCCCCCTGCAGCAGTCATCTCGTCGTTCTTCACTTACGATGCAGCAGGGACCGAACGGTATCCCTCGACCGTCGACCTCTAACCGTCAGGCGCATCATACGACTGAGTACGCCCCTCGAACTGCTGCACCATCGAACGGGATCCTGTCGCGTCAGCAGCCGACTCAGACGCGGTACAATGGAGAGCCTGCCACATCAGGGGTTCTTCTTGGTGAACAACCTTTCCACGAGCGGCGCCGGTACTCGCTGGTTCCTCAGCCGGAGCCTCAGGCCCTGACGTCACGACGAGAGACGCAGCAAGGCCACCCACCGCCATCCGGGCGCCAATCGAACCGTGCACAACCACTGCCGCCTCGCCCACTGGAGCCAACGCCGTCACTGATCTCCCAATATCAGGAACTTCGCCACTTCTACCAGCAAGAGTACGAGCACGACGACGATTCCTCCGACGACACGACAGACGCAACAGAGCTGCAGCGTCAGCAACTCCAGGCGATGTGCGAGCAGGACAACCGCAGGGTCGACACGATGCTCGCGGAGCTGTGCGAGATCGCGCGCATGACCGACGACCCGGCGCACTCCAACTCCACCTCCATGCACGCGACCGACGCGTCCTCCAGCGCCTCCGACGTCCGCCAGGACCTCGTGGCGATGTGAGCTGCTCGCTCATGCATCCGTCGTCGTCAATCGCCATTGCCACCGTGCGCCTCGTCACACGTCGCAGAAATGAGAATATTAACCAATCACACGACTCCTCTGTCTGTATTCAGCGCTAACTTCTGTCAATATCAGCCAATCACATGCGCTGAACCCCTTCAACCGCCCTCTCATTGGCTGATTCCTCATCCGGGTTTAACAGGGCCGCCCCCCTCCCATGGAAACGAAGCTCTTCATTTCTACGTTGTCCCCCTCCGCGCGAAGATGCTGCCGCGCCGCCAGCCACCGCCCGACGCCAAGCGGCTGCGCTCTCCGCACACAGCAGCGCCGCGCCTCAGCGTGCGCCAGATCATCCTCGCGGCGCTGGGCCTCGTGTTCTTCGTGGGTCTCTTCCTCAACTTCCGGCTCATCTCGCAGACGGACAGCGCGACTGCGAGCAGCTCGCTCGTCGGCCACGCCACCGACGCCAAGGGCAACGCCAAGGCGAATGCCGGCGCCAAGAAGCTCACGCAGCAGCTGGCCTTCGAGACGCGCGAGGTCAAGCACGTGGCGTTCACGTCCGGTTGCAGCGAGCTGGATCTGGTGCACGCGGAAGTGCTGGCCCACTCGCTGCGCGCAACCGGCTTCCAGCACAACATCTCGCACCTGGTCTACGGCTGCTCTCACCCGCAGTTTGAGGAGCTCCAGCGCAAGAAGAACCCGGCGAATCGCGTCGAGCACGTGGGCTTTCCAGTGATCAAGCCGCCGGGAGGCGCCACGCTGTTTGGCGAGGAGTTGCTCACCACGACACTCCATGCGCAGGTGCTGCAGCAGTGGTTCACGCAGGAGCTGAACCGCAACCGCCTCAAGGACGACGATTTCGTGATGCTGGTCGAGAGCGACGCCATCTTCTCCAAGAAGCCGGATATCTGGAACCTCTTCCGCGAAGTCGAAGACATCGCCGACCCCAAGTGGTTTGGCCAGGACGCCGCGTGGTACTGGCCCAAGCGACTGCCACTGCCCATTGAGCAGCTGCGTGCCGTCGTGCCGGAAAAGTCCCCGGCTCTAAAGATCAAGGACTGGCGCGACTTTGCTGCAACCGGCCCGTACGTCGTGGAGGTCGCGCTGCTGCGGAAGGTGCTGCCCACGGTCGTGTCGGTGTGGGAAAAGCTGGACGTGACCAAAAAGTACTTGGCGTTCCCGTTGGTCGCCGCCCACTACAGTACAGCGATCGGTATCTCCGGTGCGCTCAACATCCACCACTACCCATCGCGCTACGAGAACTGGGACTTTGTGGACGACATCACGTTCAACCCGTGCAACCAGACTGCGAGCGCCAAGGACATCGCGATGTTGTCGTGGCCCATCACGATCCGCGCCCAGAACTTTACGCTGCCGCAGTGGATCGATGGCCGGGAGTGGAGCTTTTTCGACGACAAGATCCCGCACGACTTTCTCCACTGCGACGCGTGGCTGCTGCGCGAGCCGCCCGCGTCGGTCTGGGACTTGGCGTCGTTCACAAAGGGCTATGAGCGTGTGCCGATTATCCTGCGCCGTCGCCACACCATGAGCGTGTGTCTGGCCCTGCAGGCGTACAACGCCGCTGCTACCTCCTACAAGAAGTCGTACTGTCCTCGTGGTTTCAACTCCAACAAGCACATCCCGATGGAGCACGACGGCAAGACCTGGGCGTCGGCCGTCGCATACGGAGATCGTGAGGCAATGAAGGCTTCGACAGCGTACTATGGTGACGTGAAGACGGAAGACAAGGCCAAGGCTCAGGCGCTGCCTGGTCAGGCAAAGAGTGATGATGTGCACTTTGTGTTTGCCACGGGCTGCTCGCCAGATGAGCACTGGCAAAGCGACTTGTTGGCGCAGAGTTTTGTGGATGTGGGACAACGTGGGCGGCTCACGCGAGTTGTCGCAGGCTGCTCTGACGCTGAGGTGAAGAGTCTCATGGAGAGAACCCATGCAGTGTACCCCCACCTGGAGCTGTTCGTGACCACGAGCTACGCGACCAAGCCAACCAACGAAGCCCCAGCGAGTGATGTGTACGCTGGCTACAACACACCCTTCGGCGTGCGCGACTGGATCCGAGGAGCGAACCCGCCTGTGGTGGCGACTGCGATCGTGCTGATCAATGGCGACTTCGTGTTCACGCGGCCGTTGACGTTCAACTCTGGCCACCGCATCACGTCGGCGAAGACAGCCAACTCAGAGAACTACAAGCAGCACACGGAGGTGATCGAGGGACTGCGCGTGTACAAGCCATTCTTCGTGTACGAAGGCCAGCGGCCGGTTGACCAGGTGAGCGATGTGGTCGACTCGGGCGTCGGCCTTGCCCAGCGCACGCAGATTCTGGCTTCCGGATTGGAGACTACGATCGCGAAGGTGTGTCCGCAGTGCGCACCATTGACTGCCGAGAACGTGCGGGAGTTCTTCTCTGTGGGTCCGCCAATCGTGCTCACTCGCCAGGATCTGCTGAAGGTCATTGACGACTACTGTGCCATGACCGTGAAGGTTCGGCAACTGGGCACGTCGTCTTCCTCTGCTGAGCTTGTTGGTCTCATGGCCGCGTCGGCCAAAAACAAGGTCAAGTACACGACGTTCAACAACTTGGCTGTGCGTGGTAGCGGCGGCTTCGCGGGAGACAGCACTGAGGGCGAGTACTGGGGTTTTCTGGAGTTTGTCAGCAAGAATCCTTGTGACAACAACGTCGTAGAGCCCACGATCGTCGCCGAAAGCCCTCGCGTGTTCGGTGGAGTGACGGCGTTCAAGCTGAAGGACCCGGAGACCGGCAAGACGTGGGTGTACGACAAGAACCTCGTACCTGCCAATGTGTTCGCGTGTGACTCGTGGCTACTAGCACTACCTCCTGCGACGCTGTGGGACGACGCCAAGCGGTTGCGCGACAAGCGGCAGATGCGGGATGTGTACGGCGTGTGCACGAGCCTGAAGCTGCTGAACGCGGCCATCATCAAGCAGCGCGAGCGCGTGTGTACGGGCGGCTACAATAAGAACAAGAAGCTCACGCTGGTGTATCCACGACCGAGTGATGCGCTGCGGGTTGGCGATGTGGCTGCCAAGTGGGAAGACGCGGCCAACGCCCTGGGACGATAAGTGTGCCGGCGAAATGCGAAGCCACATTCCTTTTTTTTCATCACGTGGTGTCTAGTCTAGCTTAGTTTCGCCTCGTCTCGTTGATTGAGAAAGTACACCTCATCTGTGTGGTCCACAAGCCTTGAATCTCAGCCAACGACGGTGATGAGGCGACATAATCCGGAGATGGGCGTCGCATGGACGCGTGCGGCACCGCGAGTCTCAGACGTTCGGCGCTGACTCCTCCGCCAATGAGTGGCGACGGCGGCGGTGCCGCACTGGTGACTCACGCGTCGCATTTCGGCTTCGTCCGTCGACTACTTACGAGAACGATCCTCAAGTATGTACGCGCCTCAGCTCGCAGCGCCCACCGCACCCGCACTCCATGACCCTCCTGTCGATGAGCTGGTGGAAGCCGCAGAGCTAGCGACGATCGTCTTACGGAGACGCGCTCCTCAGGTTGTGGTCATGCAGATCGTGAGCTTCCTCGCTGGATCTACTGGCTGGCGCATCGACGACGCGGCGCAGTCCGGGCGTCTTGCTCTCGTGCGCGTCATCCACGCGTCACGTGTGTTCACCAGCGCCACGTTGTGCTCGTCTCTGGCGATGGATCGTGCTGCTGGCTCGGGCCACCTCGATGTTGTTCGTTGGCTGCACAAGCACCGCTCGGAAGGCTGCTCTCCCATGGCCTTCTACAACGCCGCGCAGCACGGGCAGCTATCTGTTCTGCTGTGGCTCTTCGAACACAAGTGCCAGAGTGATCAGCTCGCAGGTCTCGAGAGCGGAGTGCTGTACCACGCGATTCAGGCTGGCCAGGTGCCAGTCGTTGAGTGGCTTTGCTCGCGACGCCCCAACATTGATCCTCTGTACAACGCCTTCGACCACGCATGCCGCTGCGGTCATCTCGACGTCGTGAGGCTGCTGCATCGGCTCGGCGACAAGAATCCCAAGCTCAGCAAGTGCACCAAGAACGCGATGGACACAGCCGCCGATCAGGGCCGACTAGAGCTCGTGCAGTGGCTCCACGAAAACCGAACCGAAGGCTGTACGACCAATGCGATGGACTACGCGGCGGCCCGCGGGCATCTCTGTGTGCTTCAATGGCTGCACGCGAATCGACACGAAGGCTGCACGAGACGAGCACTGCTCAACGCGGTCAGCAGTGGACACACGGAGATGGCGCAGTGGCTGCTGAAGGAGAAGCTGGTGATGGCTGACGCTGAGTTGCTCCAGCAAGCCATGGAGTTCGCCGCGTACCAAGACCACAAGCCGCTCTGGACTCTGCTGGCGCGCCAGCGATCGGATACGATCACCCGAGGCACTGGTGACCTGTACGTCGCCACTCGCATGCGACTGGCAGCATAGGCCTTGGTCGTGTGAGCACCACGGTAACTAGTGCAGCTTACCGTGATGGTCTTCGGCGTTTTCCAGTCACTCCGCCGCTGCGCCTCTGTGTCTTGTAGCTCTTGTTGACAGCGTCGTTCGCACACTATCGATAGTATCCACAGGTATGCCTATTCGACGTTTGGTCGGAATCATGTTATTAGAATGTATAATCATAATGATAGTCTTGCCAACAAAGAGAGCTTCGATGTCGCGACGCTGTCTACCAAGCGGTGGCGATCGCAGACGCAACGAGGCCAAGTAGAGCCAAGAGCGCGACTGTAGTGGAGTGCTGAGAGGAGGAAGCCGACGAGGAGGCCCCGAACGCCTGTGCAGCGGTTAGCTTTATGCGGCACGCAGAGTCGATGACAAACCTCGAGGTGCAGGTGTTGACAAGGTTCTTACACGTGATCCGCACGGCGATCTGGGAAAGTTCCTGATCGCCGCAGGTGTAGGTGCTCTCAACAGACGTGTAGTCGGTGGTGCTGGAGCATGAGGCGTAAACTTCATTGGATGTACTGTTGGGAAGCACCGCGTAGTTGAACGCATCGCAGCCGCCGACGGCGTGGTCACTGCCAATGATTGTGAATCCTTGCACGACGGCGTAGTGCGTCGACGGGCATTTGATTGTGCGCGTGTAGGTCGACTGCGCTGGGATGTCCTGGGTCACGCAGTCGGAGGAGTCGCATCGTCCACAGAATGTGGCAAAGGCGGTCGGTGCTATAGACGTCGTGGCCAAGAAGATCGCCGCAGCAGCGAGGAGCTTGCTCGGAAACATGGTCTTTTCGTGCGTGATGGAGAGAAACTTGAAGATTGAGCAGCACATGAGTTATGAGTTATACTCGTCCTCCACATCAAGTCGAAGAGATACGACACGCGTCCTCAGACCTCAGACCTTTTCTTATGAGAAACCTTCGAGAGCAGTGCCCGCTGACGTGCCAGGACGATCGAGGCAGGGGGCGGTCTTTATCTCGTACTTTCGGGGTGTTCAAGTGATATCCTTTACCTTTCTGCTGCTCAAGTTTGCTAGTTAGAGAGCAACATGGGAAGGTTTGTTTGTCGTATCATGACGTGATACCCGTACTGAACTTCTCCTGGGTGGTGGGATCTATCAGCGCTTCGCGCAAGTCTGCCGTAACATGCGTGTCAAATCTCTTTGGTGTATTGCACAGTGCAGTCCTTATGCAAGACTTCAGTGGCTCTCATGAGAGGTCTCAACAGTGACGCTGATCTGCTGGATACCAACCTGCACTGTTGGGTTGAGGCCTCAACAGTTGACCATCCGGGACTTCAAGATCATCACCTCACTCACACAGACCACTGCGCAGTTGGACATCAGGCCCAATGGATGGGAGATACACTAGTGGGGACGAGTATGCAGCAGCTCGGGACATCCTTGAACGCTGTCGCGTCTAGCTCCAGCGGTTGTTTGGTGGGCCCAATGTTGGATAGTCAACTCATTTGACGTGTAAATATTAGGATGGCGTTATGGTATTGTATCTTCGTTGTAGTTCAGCTGGTGCCTTGGAGAGTCCTCCCCGGCCGCTTCGTCGGACATTGGACTCCTCTCTGGGCCCATTTCTGTCTGCGAGATCTCCTGTACGCCTTCACTTCTTACAGCCTGGAAGGGCCTTTGGAGTTGCAAGCCTTGAGCACGCTGCAGCCAATGGGTTTGGTTTCTCTGCCTCGTCCGCAACAGCAAGAGCAATCGTTCGTTCTCGGTCACCAGTTCCTGAGCCACACGGGCTAATCGCTGGTAGTTTCGATACAACTTGATCGTCGCTGCGCGTGGCGCCGACTTCCCACCCGCCTTCACAACCGACCTCGCAACGCTCTGCTCCAACTGTCGGTCGTACTCTTGCTGCAGCAAATGCACCTGCCGCTGTAGGGCAGTGATCACTAGCCCGTGGTCGATTCCATTCGCGTCAACCTTTGTGTCCCCCTCCTTCCCCTCGCCATCGTCTTCGTCACTACCTTCGTCCCCATCGCCATCACCCATGGTCCGTTCTTCACTTGCGACCCTCCACGGACGATACGACTCCTCTGAGCGTGGCTCTGGTGTCTGCAGTAACTGCCGCAGCACGGAGATGTCGTCGCTTGCCAGCCAGTCCGAGTCGTCAGCACGATTGCCCATTGTAGTTCCCCCTGGAGCTGAGCTCTCGTCGGGTGGCTCGTCCATTTCTATGCCCCAACGACTTCGTTACTTTACATTGATGAATCGGAATCCACTAAAGGCTCGCGGTGGCTGTACAGTACGCATGATGAAGCTGAGCCTGCGAGCGGGAGCCACGCGTTATCACTCCGAACATTCCGCAAACGCATGCAGGCGAGAGAGAGTCGAGATGTCCGGGAGCCGTGCAAAAGATGGGCTCACCCGCTTGATTTATTGTCGCATCTGGAGAGACCTCAACGGCTTTCCATCATCAATGTCATCTCCCGCAGCACTGCTGTCCAATGCATGCCGTGCTAGAGCCATCGTCTATTTCACGCGGAGGCAATCCTCACCATCCGGAGCTAGAGTCAGCCGCTGGGGACAAAGCGATGCTCTGAGCTGATGGCCCCCTCCTGTCGAGGCTGCCAACGGTGATCAATTGGTAGGAGGCTCATCATCTGGCCATGGCCAGCAGACAGAAGTGTCCCAGTCACGCAATGCTTGCGAGAGCTTCCTGCAGCAGGTGAGTCGACCAGGAGGACGCTCGTACTTAGCAGGGAGTGCGCGTCGCTTCATGATCACATGGCTACATACTTGCATTCAGTGTCACGATACCCTGAACGTGCCTTGAGAGCCATTCGTAGTTGGAATCGCAGCTCACTCTCATGCCGCCGTGTTGGTGAGATGAACGGACCTATTACCAATTGCCAGAGCCGCTGAGAGAGCTTCTCGCGCTCTCAGCACCGGAGGAGGCTCAGCATTCTCTATCTGGACGTTTTCCAACACATCAGCAAAGCTCAGACATCTTCATTCTGGCACAATAGCACTGGTGCCACAGCTATCGACTCCCATCGTACAGCAAGGAAAACCAGTTCTGCGAGCCAGACTTGTGCGTAGGTTTCTGAGAAGTAGGAGAGCGAACCTCCGATCATGACGTTCGTCGTCGACGTGACCGGATTGTCCTCGAAGTGGAACCAGTAGAAGATATCGCACCAGACCTCGTTGTCCGCGAGCGCTGACTTGAATACCGGCAGGTCAATCGTCTTCATGGCGATCGAGCAGCCCGGTTGGGTGACGTCTGTTGGATTAGCGTCGTCGCAAGAGCCTCGAACAAGCATCATCGTTGTCCTCAGCGCTCTCTGTCCGAGCGATTCGAACGCGCGCGCTTTCGTCACTCTGTCAAGTACCAGCGCGTCATCGCTCACGCGTTGGACTTCTCGAAGATCGCACTGCAGTCCGGGCGGCAGCAAGCGCTTGAGCTGCGTCGCATCGCTGAGGATCTGCCACAACTTGCCTGCCATGCGACGTGCTGACTGGTTCGGAAAGCTTTTCTGGATCGTGAACTTGATGGAGGCACCGGACTGGCACCGGAAGTCTCTCCATCCGAACACACGAGCGGCGGCAAGCTGCTGAATCTGTGAGCTTTCCAGCCGCGCGGTTCTGACTCGCTGCATCACATTCTCCGCAAAGTCTTGTGCGTCGCTCGGGTGCATGGGTGGGGGGAGCACGACGGGCAGGGAACTGCCAGCGCTGGCGTCGTGAGATTGGAAAGAGTCGAGCAGGTTCTGTGCAGCGCTGCGGAAGAGGTCCTTTTCCAAAACCTCCAACTTCATCGCGCGGTTGGCCTCTCGAAGCCGTTCGATCAGCGCGAGCACGTCTCGGTACTGGGACTGCGCGACTCGCAGCGCGTCGCTGTCGGTGGCGACCGGCGAGGCCGAGGGCGACTCGTGCAGCAGCGGGAAGCGCTGCTCTAGCCGCTGCTTCTCGGCCTCGAGTCGCTTCACCTGCATGCGCATGGTCTCCATGGTGTCCTGGCGTTGCAGTCAGCACGTGATGCGCATGAGCGTCGCTGCGAGTGGCTGTGGGAGTACTAAGTATGATGGTGACGCACCTTCTTGAGCTGGCTTCGCTTGCGGTCGCGAGCGTTGCGGCGCTCTTTGCGCAGCAGCGCCGTCGCTGAGCCTCCGTCCTCCTCGTCAGCCATCATGAAGCCCTGCTCCTTGGCCAGGAGGCGGTCGGCACTGGGCGAGAGCGCGCGCGGCGGCGGCGTCGAGGTCTCCATCCTCACCGCCGAGCAGACGAAATGCGGGGCGAGGACGCTGGAATTTTGGTGTGGAAAGGCCTCACGCGTGGTGATTGGATAAAAATGAGAATAAGGAGATGTAATTGGATGAAATAAAGGCCAGTAAGTGAGCTCTTCGATCCGGAAACGTCTCTCGGTCGTCGGTCCGTGCAGCGAAGCGAGCAATGGCGTCAGGAGACGCGGCTCCTGTATCGGTGGATGGCGGGTGCAGACGAACATGGTGCTGCCGTTGCCGTGGTCGAACATACACCATAAGAACACCGCTAGTATGACGACGAGCATCACGCGTGTCCTCGAGAAGCCAGTCGTTTGGGTCGACGCTCGCCCTGCAGTGGCGGTTGTGACGGGGCTGGTGCCTCAGTTCTGGAAGAACTGGATTAAGCACCCGTCCGTGGTCGCATCGTACGCCTTCAGGGCACTGGGATTGGTGTGCGCACGGCCGTCTATGCGCTTGAACGTGTTGATACGGCGTCCCAGGGCCATGTAGACTGACGTGAGCTGGCCGTCGAGGCTGCTCACGGATAAAGAGGGTACTTCGAAGTAGTTCCCTATCTGATCACTTCCATCTCTGGCGACAGATCCACTCAAACAGCGCTCCAGATACGACAAACGATCGTAATATGCACTATGAAAGCACCCCGTTGTATGCTCGACTCACTCCTACTCATCATCGTTCGTGACGTCCGAGCTGTGCTTACCATCTTGATCTGGATCAAGAGTTCTCTGCGCGTCTTGGATCGAACAGACGTCTCTCCCAGCGCGAGCGACTGTTTCCACGCTGCACAGAACTTTGTTGTGGCTCAAGAATAGCGATGCGAGCGTCCGATCAGCTCACGTTGCTCTCCTCACTCTCTTCGAGAAGGGCGTGGTAGACAAACCGAGAGCGAAGCTCTGAGACATCGAGCGTTTCGTGAGACTGCGTTTAGCTGTGGTGAGATCCTTGGTCTCGCTTCCATTTATACACGCCCTTCCTAATTGCCCTCCACAACCCACCAGTTCTTTTGACACGCACAGAGCTTTGCGTGAGTCCTGGAGATTCAAGACGTTATCACTGGCAAGCGAAAGACGACTGGTGGGCACCACGCATCCAGACCTCTCACGCGTGCAGCCACAGAGAATGTGTTGTAACGAACGTCCCATGAGATCCGTGGCGACTGCAGTGGCGTGCGTGCGTCCTCCGCCTTCGCATGTAGCCATCCGCATCTTCACTACTGTACCCGAGTGATGTTGCGGTTCCTCGTAGAGCCTGGATGAGGGACCCCGAACCGTTTCACCCTTCAGAACCTCGCACAGCAGTGACAGACAGTGACAATCTCATATCAGTAGCCAGTTCCATGTCAATAGAGTTCAGTACTTGTCC
>JAADVE010000297.1:0-22811 GCA_023334595.1 Pythium utonaiense | reverse complement strand
TGTCACAGAGCGAGCCCATGGCGTGCAGCCATTGCGTCACGCTTTTCTCACCTCAGCCGCCTGGAGTCCCGGCTGAAGTCGTGGACCCCTGCCATCCTAGAGCGCACGACTGTCTTCTACGTCTGACAGAGTTTCTGGACACGATGGACTCGTCCAGGTCCTCTGGCTGCACGTCAAGTATGTCGTGTGTTGTTCGGCGGATGCAAGTCCACGCCTCGGTGTGGATGTGTCCTGTTCATTCTGAAACTTCCCCAGCTCTGTTCACACCGCATCCGCAGTCGCTGTCTTCCGGCAATGAAACTCTTCGTCCATGCCATCGCCGCCGCTATTGGCTGGTCGGGGCTTACAATGGCTGCGACGATCAACTTCCCGTCCGGGCTCAAGAACCTCACCTCCACGGACAGCTATCACATGAAGACTGTTCGCGTTGTCCAGGCTCGAGTGCAGAGTGACAAGCCAAAGTGGAACGCGGCGAACGGTGCTTTCATCTCCACCTACTACGACGACTTTGACGAGGGTTTCCGTGGTCTGCTCGACACCGTCAACACCGCGTCGGTCGAAGGCGCGTTGATGTACGTGCAAGCCGAAGGCATCAACGCTGCGACCCAGAGCACCAAGTGCCAGCGCAAGAACAACATGCAGTACGTCGTGTTCTACGACATCGTGATCACGCAGACCAACGAGACGCTCGCATTGTACAACGGCGAGTATGGCACGTACCTGGCGATGGACGGTGGCCAGTGCACACCAACGTCCGGAACAGGCGACTCGGCTGTCTTCCCAGATGAGTGCTACTACTTCAACGGCACCAACGGCAAGCCTAATGTTGGCCCATTCGTCGGTGGGGAGGCCCGCGACACGGATGCACGTGCGCCGTACCCCGATACTTGGTGGTTTTCGTTTCCTAACACGTGTCCACTCCAGAAATGGGCAGCCAAGACCGATGCGTGTCGCTCCTCAACGCGTGGCGGGCTCTGTGCCTTTGACACCAAGCCGGACGGAGTCACGTGCACTTACAACTACCGCGTGCTGGGCTGGATGCCTATCGACGATCTCGTTGGTATCACGTCCATCAAGAGCAAGACGACGGGTGCCAAGTACGCCAACTTCTCCGAGTTCTGTGAGGATGGCAACGTCGAGTTCAACGCGACGACCAATGGCTCCTGGCTCAGTGGCATCGACTTCTGGAAGAAACCGCAGGACGAAGACGCAAACTCGGCACGTGCCACGAAGCTCGTGAGCATGTACAACAGCGCTGTGTCCGGTAGTGGCAACACGACGCTGACGCAAGTCACAGCGTCTGACTTGGCCAACTTCCAGGCACTGCCGACTGTCGCGGAACTGCGTGCGGAGAACCCTGCGTGCTACAACAATATCGCTGAATGTGCGACAGCCACGTACGGCTGCAAGCGATCCCTCTACGGCCAAATCTGCACGGTGTGTACGGCGAAGGCAAGCGAGTGTGTGGTCGCGCCAAGTGGCTTCACATTCCCGACTCTGGTCAAGGCCACTGCAGCGCCATCGTCCGCGTCCTCGTCGCCTTCAACTGCGTCGTCCTCCAACACACCCTCCACCAGCTCAACCTCTGCCGCGTCTGGCGTGGTGACCACCATCTACGCTGTCGCGGTGGCTGCTCTCACCACCAGCTACGTGTTGTGATCCTTTGTACTTCAATCCACCTGCGAAACCAACTGGCGTTGCCTTTCTCACTCATCTTCGAGCTTCCGCAAAGCTCAAAGTTCTAGAACGATCACGCCGATTGACCTCTATCAATACATATTCGCTCATATAAAATGTCTCGTTGGTCAACAATGGGGTTGCCTTCACCTGGCACAGACCTGAAAAACGAGGAGCTATAAACTGTGGAAATACATATTGCAGCTTGGCCCACACATGCCCCAGGTACATACACTCAGAGGTGGTCATCACTCCGCGTTCACGCCCGCCTTTCGTGAGATTGGTCCGTGTCTTGTCGGAACGGAGCTGCTCGGCCGACGAACTCCCTGCGTCTCCACAACACACACTCACGCGCAGGCAGCTCATTGCCACGATGCTCACGGCCCAGCGGCTACTCATGCAGACTGCGCTGCGACAGCGCGCCAGTGCCGTGTCGATCTTTGCGGTTGCGCCGCGCGCGCTCCAGGCGCCGCTGTCCACACTCGCGATCCGCGCGATGCACAAGCCAGCGACGGCCTCCATGGCATTGGCACGCCGCCCAGCGCTGATGTGGTCCAAGCCCTGCACACGCACGGCTGCGTCGTCTACCAAGTCAGGTGCATCACCTGCGACGTCGTCGTCATCCATGTCGGCGACCACCACGGCCAAGACTGCAGCGGAACGCCGCCAAGATATGGTCGACAAGGGTAAGAGCAGCTGGGGCAAGCTGAAAGATCTGTGGCAAAAGTACGGCATGGTCGCCGTGGTCACCTACTTCTCGATGTACGGTGTCGTGCTTAGCTCGATCTACGTCGCGATCGAGCAGGGATGGGTGAACACTGCCAAGCCAGTGGCGCAGGAGGACGGCAGCGATTCCGAGAAGGACCCGGATTTTAACCTCGTGACGGCCACCAACAAGTACGATTGCATGCTTACAACTGCACCACGAGTAGTTGCACTGGCAGAAATTCTAACATCTCGTTGTGATTGTTCTCAGGGTGGTGACAATTGCGGAGAACCTCGGCATCGCGAAGTACATGGAGCTGGAACACGTCAACTCAAAGACCGGATCGTTCGTGATTGCGTGGGTCGCCACGAAGTTCACGGAGCCTCTGCGACTCGCCCTGACGCTTGCGATTACTCCTCGCATTGCACGCCTCGTCGGACGTGCTCCGAAGATTATCAAGACGCCTAAGGCGTAACAGAAGTCGTGGGATGAAAAAAGGCGTCAGCAACCAAGGCTGATCAACAAGCACACACAAGGCCGTCTCCACTTTCCTCTTCGTCCGCGTGGCTGAAGAACGAACTGGATCATGTGATGGATGCAATCTGAGTGCGACCTGATCAGCCGAAGTCATGACACACAAAAACGTTTTGAAATTATGATTGAAGTGAGAATACCCACATTGCCAATATTCATGCTTGCAGGAGTGACAATGCGATCTGCTTGCATACTACCACACGTGCCAGCGTGTGCTCCTGAACGCACGGGGGATCACTGGACGCGTTGAGCACTTCAAGTTCTCATGTGAGACCGTAGTAGTTGGATGCGCTGATGAGACCGTTGCGACCTTTCGCGGCCATATTTCTGTCTCAATTGATACGAAGGAGACCGCAAGTCGGCGCCGTCTTCGAATCCAAAAAGTCGACAAGGATCAAGTTGCTGGGGACGTCGATCTTGGAGCTGATCGAGTCGTCGCCACTACATCAGCTGCCTCACCCCTGGAGTTGCCGTGGGCTCGTTGATGCCGATGACCTAGCGGGCGCTTGTAATCTACCTCAAACTACGCCAGCTCGAGCTCTGTACGACTTACCAAAGCCGAGAACGAGAACGCTATTGAATGAGTGGCGCGCCTCCGCCGTACGTGATGATTATACATCGAAGTAATGTTCCGCGCTCACGCCTTGCTGATTATACAGGCGAGGGCCTCCACCGGGAGCTCCCCCCGTGGGAGCGCCACCACGCGGCCCCCCACCCGGTGCACCGCCCGGATATCCTCAAGCGCGTGGACCTCCACCGGGGCGAGGTGCACCGCCAATGGGTCCACCACCAGGTTTGTGGATTCCGTCCATTGCCCAGTGAAAATGGTTTTGTGATGTATTGAGTTGTGCCTCAGGCGCTCCACCCGGCCGAGGTCCACCACCGGGTGCACCTCCAGGTATGCCACCAGGACGGGGTCCACCACCAGGGGCCCCACCTGGAGCTCCTCCGGGTAGAGGGCCACCACCAGGGGCCCCACCTGGAGCTCCTCCGGGTAGAGGGCCACCACCAGGGGCTCCGCCAGGAATGCCTCCACCTGGACGAGGTCCGCCTCCAGGTGCGTAGAATCCCGTGGAGCGAAGAGTCTGGACACGATCCTTACTGCTCTATGGGGAATGATACCTAGGACTACCTCCTGGAATGCCACCAGGTCGAGGCCCACCACCAGGAATGCCGCCAGGAATCCCAGCCGCCGGTATGTTTGATTCGTATAGCCTCCTTCACCTCATTTGCAACTAATGGTGGCATTACCTCAGGTCCACCAGGTAGAGTTACAAACACGGCAGACTTCTCAAGCGCAGGAACTCATCTGATTGATTTGTGCAGGCGGTCCTCCACGCGGCCCACCTCCCGGTGGTCCTCCAGGTTTCCGCGGTCCTCCGCCAGGGGCTCCTCCAGGTGGGCCACCAGGCTCTCCAGCTCGAGGACCTCCGCCAGGAATGCCCCCAGGCATGCCACCACGAGGACCACCGGGAGTTCCACCAGCAGGGTCTCCCGGACTGCCTCCGGGTATGCCTCCACGTGGAATACCTCCTGGAATGCCGCCAGGAATGCCTCCAAGAGGTCCTCCGGGGGCTCCTCCAGGAATGCCTCCGGGAATGCCTCCAAGAGGACCACCAGGAGGTCCGCCAGGAATGCAGCAAGGAACTCCACCAGGAATGCCCCCGCGGGGTCCTCCGGGGGGTCCGCCAGGAATGCCGCCCCGTGGTCCTCCAGGTGCCCCACCAGGAATGCCACCGGGGATGCCTCCAGGCATGCCACCTCGAGGTCCGCCAGGAGGTCCACCAGGAATGCCTCCGCGCGGTCCACCAGGAGCCCCACCAGGAATGCCGCCCCGAGGTCCACCGGGAGGTCCACCTGGAATGCCTCCACGCGGACCACCAGGTGCGTGGTTTACTGATCTGAAAGTACATTCAAACATTCTAACTGGGCTGTTCGTGTTGCGTCTCTAGGAGGTCCACCACCACGAGGTCCTCCTCCTCGCCCAATGATGCAAGGTAGATTTTCTGTCACAAAATCCCCGATAGCCGCACGTCAGTCGCTCACACTACTTCTTTCTGTCTCGAAAAGAATCGCTGCCAGGTACAACCGATGAAAGCGGTGGTATGTACTTTGTGCCTTCAGTCTATGCTGCCGGCTGTACATTCGCCCTGATTGAGATTCTTGTAGCTGCTCCAACAGGTCCTACAGGCCCTCCAGGTCCTCCACGTGGCCCCCCAGGCTTCCCACCCCGTGGCCCACCGGGTGCTCCACCTGGACCTCCTGGACCACCCCGCGGACCACCAGGTTTGTTGTCCTTCACATCCTTGCTATTGATCGAGCCTTCTCATTTATAATAATGGCGAATAATGTATAGGAATGCCACCTCGCGGACCTCCCGGCGCTCCAGGAGGGCCACCAGGCATGGCACCTCCTGGTGGAGGTGCCTTTGCTCGCTTCGGCAAGTTGTCTGTCAAGGTTCTTCGAGCCCTCGACTTAAAGAAGCTTGGCATGATGGACACAGCTGACCCGTACATCAAGCTCACCATCGGCACTCAGAACTACCAGACCAAAGTCCAAGAGAAGGGTGGAAAGAACCCGGAATTCAACGAGACATTCGAGTTCAGCATCTCGACGGAGAAGGAGATGGTCATTGAAGTGTTCGACAAGGAGTCGAACGGGAAAGACCGGTTCATGGCCCACACGAAAGTGGATATTGTCAGCTGGATCGCCAAGGGAGGTTTCGAAGGCGATATCGAGCTTCAAGACGCTGACAACCAGCCTGGTGGCAAGCTTTCGGTGGTTTCCAAGTTTACGAAGCCAGCTGCGCCGACTTCAGGTGCGGGGCCAGTGAAGGCCCCACCACAAGCGCCATCGATTCTCTCGGGACCCGCGGTAAATCCACTACCGCCTGGAGCAAACGCGATGACCATTCCTGGCGCTCCACCCATGGCACCGTCAGAGCCACCACGCGATCCAAATGGCAAGTTTACAGACAAGGAAATCTGGGAGGCGTTCCAGGCCTTTGACTTGGACCACAACAACTACGTCGGCGCTGCTGAGATCCGCCATGTGCTGATTAATATCGGTGAGTCTCCAACTGATGAAGAAGTCGACGAGATGATCAAGATGGTCGACAAAGACGGAGATGGCCAAGTGAGCTTTGATGAATTCTACGCCATGGTCACAAAGGGTAAGCAGCCACCACCAGGGCTCGGAGTACCGTCTGCCGAGCGAGCAAGTGGAGCTGCGGGTGCTGGAGCTGGAAGCTCTGCTGCCGCTGGAGCCCAAGCCATCCAGCTTCGTAACGAGCGCAAGGTCGCGCTGGAAGAGTTTGCTCGTGACAATGGAATTAAACCTGAGTCAGTCAAGAAGGCGTACAAGCGATTCCAGGCCACAGACAAGGACGGATCAGGTCAGATCGATTACTCCGAGTTTTGCGAGGTCATGCAAGTCGACCCATCACCACAATGTGAGAAGGTATTCCAGCTCTTTGACATGGAGAAGACAGGTCGCATCGATGTGCGTGAGTTCATGATTGCGTTGTCCAACTTCTCCGGTGCCGAGAAGGAAGAGAAGCTCAAGTTCGCGTTCATGGTTTTCGACGAAGACGGCAACGGTGTGATCACACGACAGGAGCTCATGAAGATCCTCAAGGCCAACCACATGGCTACCAACGAAGCCGAAGTCGCGCGCAAGGCTGACACGATCATGTCCCAGGGCGATAAGGACGGCGACGGTGTCATCTCGTTCGACGAGTTCTCCATCGTCAGCAAGAAGTTCCCCAATATTTTATTCCCGGCCTACACGCTGTCGACAACAAAAGACTGATAGCAGCCAAGCAGAATACAACTCCACAGCCCTGAAGAGGCTCCTTCCGCTTGTGTGCGTGCCCCACCCAGCACATGATTGGCAAAGTGTAGCCATCTACCAGTTCGGTCGAAAGTACATTGGCTTGTTTTGGGTAGAGCGTCAATGCCTATATTAGGAACCAGTGGAAACCAGAGAGGAGGTCTCACATGAGACCGTCTCATCTCTCTCTCCATTTCAAGAAGTGAGAAGGAGAGAAGCGGACGATGCCGCTCGCTGCGCCGCCACCTGCTCGCCTGAAGGCCCGCACCGAGTTCTCCATCACGCTGGAGGTTCCTGCGTCCCAGACGCCCACGTCGTTCTATCGGTATGAGTACCGTGAGGCGTGCGAGAAGTCATGGTCGAAAGCCCGTCAGATCGACACGAAGCCCGGTGACAAGGAGGTCTTGCTGGACGACCTGAACCCCACGAGCACGTACGAGGTCCGCATCTACGCGGTCAGCAAGCCAACTGGCGAGAGCGAAGAGATCTCCAAGCCCAGTGAAGTCGCCGCCGTAGATACGGAGGTGCCTGGCTGTGCGCCGGAGCCCAAGTGCGTCGTTCAGTAGGCAGCTACGTCCGTAATACCACCAGTGCAGTAGCGTTTAACAAACACCACCCTGCAAGAATGGAGAGGCAGAACTACACAACAGTACGCGAGGAGACCAGCTCTCTCTGTCTCACACACACACACACTCAACTGATTACCGCACCTAGCACTAGCCTACCTAATCCGCCTCGTGGCTGTTGGTCTACAGCGCACCCACGAGGGCCTCCCACTGCTTGAGTCGTTCGTGGACGACAGTCGCATCGCCTTCACCCGTGGAGCTGAACACCACGAGCCAGTTCGCGCCATCGTCTTCACTCGGTTTTGGCTGCTGCGTCCACCACTGCAACAGCTTCTCACGTGTAAACACTGCCTCAAAGCGTGCGAGGAGTGCACTGAGGATCTCTGTAGCACCGTCCGATGCAAGGAGATGCATCACTGCGTCATGCAGCCACGCCAGCGTTAGGCACTCGGGCTTTTCGAACAAAGCAACCCACAGCTCAGCGAAGTTGTGGGCGAGACGAGGAACGTCCACGCGGAAGTCTTCGTACTCGAGTAATGCCGACTCGAAAGCCCATTCGATGTCCTCGACGCTGACGTCGTCGCATCGCTCCGTGGCCAGACGGGAAAGCAACGCGGCCACCTCGAGGCGAGTGGATTCCTTACTATCGAGACTGTGCAGTACGGCCACGTGTACGAAATGGCGCCACAACAACGACGGTGTCGCGCTTGGACTAGCCAGTTCGGTCACGCACAGCACCACCTCGTCCAAGTCCTTGACCGACAAGTACTCGACAAGCGTGCTCTTGAGCTTGGCTTCGACCTCGGGATCGATCTCTTCGTCGTCGTCGTCGTCTTCGTCGTCTTCCTGATCGCGCTCAGCACCGAAGTAAACGCCGAGGTCGTGTTCATTGATGTACGCAGCGATAGCGGCATCGTTGCGTCGCTTGGATTGTGGCAACACGGATCCTGGTGTGATCTCTTCGTCCGCGACCATTCGAATGACTGTGCGCTCGTCACTGTCAGCTTCGATCACGGGAAGTGCCTCAGCGAAGATAAGCGACGCCAGGCCACAGTCGAGAAGGTCATGCAAGGCCTTCGACACCATCCACGAGAGGCCAAAGCAGCCTGCGGCGATGAGTCTTCCAAACAAATGGGCTGTGTACTGGTGCACCAATGGGATGTCGATCTTCATGTCTTCCAGAAACTCGATCACGTTGATGATCGCAAGCTGGATTGACGTGGCGTCAATTGCGCGGCGCTCGTACAGCTTCACAAGAAGGTCCACGACATCGTGTCGCTCGTGCTCCTTGCCTTCCAGCGATCTGTTCACGATCTGCTCTGCGAAGTCGGCCAGTGCCTGAACAGGAAGCTCGCGGACACACGTCGCTGCTTCCTCAATGTCGTGGATCGATTCGTACTCGTGAATGATACTCTTGATGCGCAACTCGAGCTTGGCTGGGTCGCTTGCATCCACCGAGTTGATAGTCTTCCCCTCATCAGCGTCTTGCGCTTCACCATTGCGTGGAGACGTAACCTTTGACTCTGACAATGTGTCCTTGCGCACCAACAGGTTGGAGCTCTCCTTGGCGAGCTGAGCACTGGACACCTGAGATTTCAGACGACGCTGATTCAGGTTGTCGTGTTGGGCGTTTTTGCCTTGAGACTGCAGCTTCATCGCTTCACGACGGACTTCTTCGAGGGTCTTTTGCTGCATCTCCTTACGACGAGGCTCCCACAAGTGGTCGCGCATCTCGAGGACGTCCTTGATCAAAAAGCGTGCGCGAGACGGCAACTGCGTATCCTCCGACAGCTGAACAAGTCGCAAAATGACGATTCGCATGATCGTTTGCGTCTTCGGCTGGTCGTACTTCTTGCCCACGGTTCCGAGAAGCTTACACAGGGCCTCGACATCTTCTTCGTCAGGAAGTCGCACATCTTGGCCTGCCAACTGGTCATCAGTACCAGCCTTGACAAGCTCAAGACCAAGCAAATGGAACAGGCAAGCCTGCACAACAGCGGCCTACAGGAAGAGAACACCGTCAATGATAAGATCGGCTTCGTCGAACATCAGCAATACTGTCCAGCCCACGTACGTTGAGAAGATCGGCCTTGAAAAGCTCGCCGATGAATCGAATGTTGCCAAGCATAAGTCGCTTCGCTCGCATCGCATTCTTCACCCAAACACACTGTTAGTGTGAATCCCAGTGACCCAAACGGCATGCGTCCACATACCAGCTCCTTTTGTCGTGCATCGAGGTCAGGGTTTTCATCGTCAGCAGTCTGTGACTTGTTCTGTCAAGAAAACTGCATCAGCCAACGGTATTGTCCTCAGACCACGTCAAAAGTCTCATGACACGTACAAATCTCTCGAACTCGAATTGGCATCGCGTCACAAGCAGGCGCTTGAAACTGGTTTGCTTTACTGCCTCTTCAATCGCGGCCGCTGCTGATGCGTACTCGCCGACCACCGGTTCATCTTCGGATAGTGCATCAAGGGCTTTCTCTGTTGTCAGCAATGTCTCGTCAGCAGGTATGAATCCCGAGTCAAGCAAGTGAATAGAGTACACACTTCGATAGTAGAACTCGTTCTTCGCCACTTCAACAACAGCAATGAGGTCTTTGCTGGTTGTGAAGAGCTTCGCCTTGGAGACATCTGGAGGTATACATCACCATCAATCAGTCGCAGTGGTCAAGACGGTGTCAACAATAAGCTGACCAACCTTGGGCAGACGTTTGCTCGTCCGAGGCGTGCTCGCTCGTCGACGCAGAGATACACTCGCTTTCGCTACAAATCATACACCCACATATTAGCTCTGGTAACAGGCTCAACCACCTCATGAGCAAACCTCACCTTGCGAATGGGCCTTGGAAACCAGCAGTGTCAGATGGGTTCACCGCCGTCCACATAAACACCTGAGGAAGCACACGAGTACGGAGGGTGAGATCATCCAAGTGGCTCGGACCAACACCACAGGTATACGAACCTCAGGCTTCACAGTGCTATGAACTGGACGGAGAAAGCTCCACACTTTTTTCGAAGTGCGGACATGAAACTCCTTGCACAGATCTGAATAGACATCGGCGAAGCTTGGCTCCTGTATCGCCTTGTCCATGATCACTGTGATGATCGATCTAAAGAACACAAATACACTAGAGGGTCAGAGAAACGATCCAGTGGATAGCTCAGCTAAACGCTCAGGCACGCACCGGAGAAGCTCCATGCTGTTGATGTTCGTCTTGCACAGTTCCTCGGTCAGCTTCGCGAACTTTTCACGAGTGAGTTTGTTGAGCACACTCTTCACGTTGCTGATCGTTGCCTCCAGTGCGGACAGCTCCGATTTCTTCGGCACCCAGCGGTTCTCAGAAACCTGCAAAGGCTCGATTGGGCCGTCGTAGAGCGGAGGCGGAGGTGGCCCACCACGTCCACGACCACCGGTTTGTCGTTGTTTATCATGCTTGGTCTTCGGACCACCACGAGTGCTTCCGGATCCAGATGCCCCTCTCGCCAATCCGCCACGCTTACTACCACCTCGTCGTGAAGAGGTCGCCTCCACACGACGCGAAGATGCGCCAACACCATTCCCCAACGCGCGCGCTGGTCGGATCTCGATGACTTCCACAATCGTCATGTCTCGTAGGTCTGACGGACGCTTTACTGGAGCTGTGGGTTTGAAGTTGCGCAGTTCAAGCAGAGTGTAGGTGACTTTGTTCAGGACCTGCTTCGGTGCAACCTCACGGCGAGCGAGAAGAGACTGCTTCAGCGATGATATGAGAGGCTTCTCTGCTCGGCGGGCGAGCTCGCGCTTCTCATCTTCCTTCTTGAGGTTTTCGTAGAACTCACGCGTGCGCGCCTCTTTGTCGGATTGAGGCGCGGGTGCTCCCCGTTCTCCAACTCTGTTTAGGATAGATGGTCGCGTCTCCGACTTGCCACTCTCGCTCGACGTAGCAATGCTACTGAGCAGCGACGATTTTCCAGCGGAAAGTGAAGACGATGCACCGCGTTCTGCTTTTCTCGCCTCCATACGCTCCTTCAGCTGTTGAGCAGCTAAACGTCTTCGCTCCACCTCATCGATGACCGGTTGTTCTTTCTCCAGAGAGGCGCCTAGGGAAGACTTGAACGGCACTGGTTCTTTGGTCGAGGCCGCCAGAGACGATTTAAACGGCACCGGTTCTTTGGTCGATGTCACAGGGGACGAAGTCGTGGGTTTCGAGTTCAGCGAGCTAGCTAGTGACGACTTAAACGGAACCTCGGTCGTTCTAGTCGGACCGACTTCACGGTCAGCTGAAGCTCGCAGTGAGGACTTGAATCCGGACGATGCCCCACCTGCTGATCCACCAGCATATCGAACATCCTGCGCACTCTTCACCAAAGGCTTCGTCGCAGTGATCGGCGTTGGCGCCTTTCTAGCATCCTGACTCAAGCTGCTGCTAAGCGTCGATCCGCGCATCGGCACCGCTGGGCTTGATGGAGCAGAGTAATCGCTGGTTGATCGCTCGAATCGGCGAACAGGCGGAGGCGGTGGTCGGTCGTCTTTGTGTCGCGAGCTGAAGGACCCACGGTCTTCTCGCCTTCCGTCGTCGATTGAGCGTCGAGATCCATAACGGTCACTTCCCGGTCGTGGCTTGGAGTCATAGCGAGAGCTCGCTGTGCTCCGAACCGATTGGACCGATTGGACCGACCGCACCGACTGCACCGACTGCACGGATCGCTCGGACGTGTCACTTTCCATACTCTCCGTTCGTCCACGCCCCAAACGCGCAGCAGTCAATGTTGGGGTGTACTGCGAACGGTCCGATGACATGCCACGTTCACGAGACATCTCTACACGACGGTACGAGTCTCCGCCTTCCGAGCGGCGCAGCGAAGACGATCTATTGAACGAACCACGCCCACCATTGCTCTTCCCCGCTGTCTCACCACCAGCATACCGCGCATCCTGGCTACTGATAGACCGCGCGAGGCTGCTCACGAATGGCTTGGGCGGCGTCTCGCTCTCGCTGTTCTTACGCACCCAGCGACTCGAGCTCGTACTCGCATTGCTCTCAATGGACCCAGCGCGCGATCGCGCCCCATTCCGCGAGCTTGCTTCCGTTGTCATTGTCACTTGACGTCCAAAAGATGCTCCTCCACTGGCAGCACCTCCAGTGCGTCCCGAGCCTTGTACCTTTCGCGGCGACCGGCTACGACGGTCGCCGTTGCCACGACCTCCTCCTCCACCGCCGCCGCGCTTGGGTGAGAAGCCACGGCCTGATCCACCACGCTGAGGCTGCTGGACTTGCGCGTCCTGGCGTCCTCGCCGATCGTCTTCTCTCTCCTCCTTCTTGCTCTTCCCACCGTTGTCCTCAGCCGCCAGCGACTGCAACAACGACGACTTGAATACGGGCTTGGGCTGCTCGCCAGCGCCATTCGCGCTGCCCGCAGCGTCCGCCGCCACGCTCTCCACACGCCTGTACTCCTTCTTCACTGCGCCGTGCTTGCTACCGCCGCGGCTTCCTCCTCCTCCTGTCATCGTATCAAATGGATCCATGTCAACACGCTGGCATTCGCGGCTCTGTCGCCGAGCTCACACCCAAGGGCTCCACGCGCCGCGCGGGCGACCCGAAAATAGACACACACACACAGACAACCGCATTGACGTACCACGCCGATGGCCGTCCGCAGATCCATGCTGCCCGCGCGTGTGTGGTCCATCCATATATGCCTCTCCTGCCGGCCCCTTCCCCTCAAGTTCAATCGCCTTGTGACTTCGTTTCCGTCACTCCCCTTTGGTCGCCATCAAGCACCGCAACTTGCCGTCCTACCGGTATTCAACCGGTATCTAAAACCCACCCCGACAAATACCGGTTTTACAAGTTCAGATACCGGTATCTACCAGCAGCACCGGTATTTAGAAGCAGCGACTAGGGTTGGGTGGCGTCCGCCTCCAGTCGATTGGCATCGCCTCTGGATCTGATGCGCGAGCGGGTACATTGCGCCGACCCCTCGTTGTAGCAATACTCTCTAGCGGAAGGCGATCAACTGACCGCACTGGATGCTCCTTGGCGTGCGCACCGGGTCTCGTTCGTGTGTCTCCGCTATCTCGACGTTGCGCTGCTGTGCCATCACTAGCAGCTTCTCCACCATGTCGACGAACTGGGCCGAGCAGGCCAAGCTGCTGCAGAACAAGCCGGCGCCCGCCGGCCACAAGATCATCCGCGAGGGCAATGGCGTGATGATCTTCCCTGAGCAGAACAAGGTGTTCTACAACAACGTGCAGGTGCTCAACCGCGACCTGTCGATCAACATGATCGCCGAGTTTGCGCGCTCGCGTGCGCGCGAGCAGCTCGCGAAGAAGGACAAGAAGGAGCACAAGGAGGCCGACGGCGAGTTTGTCGCCAAGCAGTACAGCGACGAAGAGATCGAGCAGTACCTCGTGGACAACGCTGAGAGCTCGGGCATCCGCATCTTCGAGGCGCTGTCGGCCTCGGGACTGCGCTCGATCCGCTACTTCCAGCAGATCCCGGGTGTCAAGTCGATCGTTGTCAACGACATGGAGCCGGCTGCGGTCGCGTCGATCAAGCGCAACGTGCAGTTCAACGAGCTGCCACTGGACCGTGTGATCCCAAACGCTGCCGATGCGACTGACGTCATGTACAACCACCGCAAGGAGAAGGACCAGTTTGATGTGATCGATCTGGACCCGTACGGATCGGCGTCGATCTTCCTGGACGGCGCTGTGCAGAGCGTGACCAACGGCGGTCTGCTCTGTGTGACGTGTACCGACATGGCCGTGCTCTCGGGTAAGAACCCTGAGGTGTGCTTCTCGCGCTACGGCTCGGTCCCGAACAAGGCCAACTACCTTCACGAGATGGCACTGCGCATGGGTACGTACTGCCCAATCAATCCTGTTTCCATTGGGCTGCGCGGCTGATAGTGTCTCATGTGTGTTTTCTTCTGTAGTGCTGCAGTCCATCGAGTCGGCAGCGAACCGCTACCAGCGTCACATCGTTCCAATTGCGTCGTGCAGCATCGACTTCTACGTGCGCGTCTTCGTGCGTGTCTACAAGTCGCCTGTCAACGTGAAGCAGGCCATGACCAAGCTTTCGTACGTCTACCAGTGTGTTAACTGCGATAGCTTCCACTTGCAGAAGCTCGGCGTGCCACACGGCAACACGTTCCACGCATCGCGTGGCCCTGTTGTTCCTCAGGAGTGCGACCAGTGCGGTGGCAAGTACAAGATGGCTGGTCCGATCTGGTCCGCGCCAATCCACGACCGTGATGTCGTCATGCGTATCCGTGACCGTGTTGCAAAGACCACGGACGAGTTCCCAACAAAAGAGCGACTACACGGTCTGCTGACCACGCTCTCCGAAGAGCTTGTGGATGCGCCGCTGCACTACACACTGCCTGGCTTGTGCAAGACGCTGCACTGCTCGAACCCACGGATGGACCAGCTCCAGGGAGCTATCCGCCATGCTGGCTACGAGGCCTCGCAGTTCCACAAGGTGCCAGACGCGATCAAGACGACCGCGCCAAATGATGTCATGTGGGATATCATGCGTTGCTGGGTGAAAAAGCACCCTCTTAACAAGAAGCGTGAGGGACAGGAGACGCCAGGCTCGCGTATCCTCGCAAAGGAGCCAAAGATTGAAGCTAACTTCAACTCGAAGCGACCAGCGCAGCACGAAAAGCCGAAGGCTCTTCGTTTCCCAGGAAACCCTGAGCCAAACTGGGGACCAAAGGCCCGTGCCGTCGGCAACAAGGTGAAGGCGGTGCCAGTTGAGAACCCGACGCCCGAGGAGTCCGTAGAAACGATTGACTCGGTGGCAAATGGTGAGACGCAATTAAAGGATTGATGCTGAGGTGGGCACGGTTGGCTCACTGTGTCTTTTTTCATGATTAGATGCGGAGGAGCCTGAGGCGAAGAAGGCCAAAACGGCTTGATAGACACGACCATAGACAGCAATTCACCATCGTCCCTCCATATCGCAGCATCGGCAGCGTCTCCAAGCTCCCCATGCATCTTGGTGTAGTACACATGAAGAATACAACCCCCCCCCCCACCCGATCTAGAATCACCCTAGGTAACTTACTGCCCATGCGCTGATCCATTATCGCCTCGCCAAACTTTCACCTTGAGTTCGTCGTATGTCAGAGGATACTCTTCCTCCACGTTGTCCTTCTTCTTGAGCTCCTCGACAGAAAGATGTGGCGGTCGCAGTCCTCCGTATCTGTACGGCTGCTCCTTCGCGAGCAGCGCGGCAATAGAGCGGCCATTCAGGGGCAGAACAGACTTGCCTTCCGGGCTTCCCGATCCCAAATCTGGTGCAGGAATGAAACTCAACGGTGGTGGGAGTTGGCCAGCCGACGAGCCTGCGGCCGTCGCTGCGTAGTCCTGACCTAGAGGCTGTGATCTGGATTTTCCATTTGTATAGTTCGTTGGGGATCCTTGGGAGCCTGCTAGCGGTTTTCCTGGACTCGTGTTTTGGTTGCTCGTCTCTGGATTGGAAGCTTCCGAAGCAGGGTTTGCACCAGCAGCAGCGATAGCCTCTGCCTTTTTGGCCTCCATCTTGGCGCTGAACTTCTGCAGCACCGTCACGACTTGGTCTTCAATGTCTCCTAGAATCTTCTTCATGTCGCCGTCGTTGTGGATCTCAGGGCAGTGAATCTCCGAGTGGAGAGTCATGATCGTCGGTTTGAGAGCTGCCAGGAACGCCTGCAGCTCGTGGTTGGACTCGTCTTTGTGCTTCTTCTGGTCAATGGTCATTTGAAGCTTGGACTTGAGCGTCTCGATCCGGTTCATTCGCTGTACGTCCACCGAATCCTTACGCTGCTTGAGCCTATAGCCAACACAGACGATGATCAGCGTGCTTTCAACGCCCAGTAACCCCAGCCTCACAGTACTACGTACTTGCCAATCTCCTCCCGGAGCTTCGCGCTCACCAGTCGGTGGTTTTCGATGTCTTCTGCGAGTTGATTGACGAGTTGAATACGCTCAAAGTGCTCGAACTCCTGGCGATTGAAGGCCTCAATCATTTCTGAAACCGTGTGGGTCCCGGATACTTCGTGGATCTTCTCAATGAAAGTACGGTTCTCCTGGTACTTGGTAAGTAGCGCGTCCGTCGCGATCTTGGCTTGGCCCGTCTTCCAGCGACTGCGACTCACACGCGACCGCAGGACGTTTTCCTGTGCCGCACTCATGTGCTTCATGAGCTCATTGTCACGGAGGAACTTGTACTTATCCGCGTCCGTGAGCTCTTCCGCCTCTCGCTGCTGTAGAGCGATCTCCTTGAGCTCCTGCAACAGCACCGCTGCTCGTTGATCACACTGCCGTTCCCACTCGTCTCCTTCCTCACGCATGGTCTCGATCTCTTTTTCGATGCCAGTGACTTCCTGGCGTAGCTTCTCGACCTCATCCGTCAGCTTGGCAACCTTGCCTTGCTTAGCCAGCGCCTCGAGCGACATCTTCGTGAAAATGGCGTCCATCCGTGCTCGCTCTGCTCGCTGCGCGTCGATAGCGTCGCGTAGCTTGCGGTTCACACTCAGCCTTTCGTTCATCTTCACCACACGTCGGTCAATATCGTGCTCCATCTTGCGGATCTTCCCTACCAGCACCGTGTGGTTGTGGTCAAGTGCCGACAGCTCGTACAGCTTACTCTTCTGGTGGGCAAGAGCCGACTCGCTTCGCTGGATCAGCCCGTTCAAACGCGCGATCTCCTTGCGTTCGAGCTCCAGCCGTATCATGAAATTGTTGCCTTGCAAGTACAGATTAGACAGCTTCTCGGCGACTTCATCGTTGTAGAACGGGTCGTCTCGTGTGACGTAGTCGTCAAAAGATAGCTGTCGCCCACACATAAACCACACTTAGCAGTGCGACACCACATAACAACCAGGACCCCCGTTTCCTCGGGTACCTCTTCTTCCAAGCGCCGGTTCTTAGCCTGCACATCCTCAATCTTCTTTGCGTACTCTAGCAACGTTGTGGAGAGCTGGCGCTGATGACGTTTGCCTTCGTCTTTTTCAAGCACTAGCAGCTCTTGGTCCAAGAGACTCCCCTGTTGTCTCTTCTTGATAGAGCTTTCTGACGCGGACTTGGCCAGCAGCCCCGGCTTCTTCGACGGCTTCTTTGGAGTATCTCCAGACATCTCGACTTCCTTCACAGTACGATATTTGAAAGAGAGTGCGTGGGGGGCAGCGCAGCAGTTGGAAGAAGTGATGACGGAAACGCACTGCCTGAAACGAAGGTATTCGATATATTTGGAGATGAAGTCGAGTCACACCAACAGCACTACGATTGTACTGAAGAAATGGCCCCTGCTTCGTCGACGCTACTCTTGGTCCTGATAGTCCACACCCACGTACACTCGTCGCCGCATGCAACGAGAAGCCATGGTGAAGATCAGCGAGATGACGTTTGCGTCCAGCAGCTCGACAGCGTGATGTAGTTGTCTCGACTCGGGGGCTTGACCGCGGTTGTCGGGATGGATGACACTGAGAAACGCCAGGCGTTGGCAAATCTCCAGTGGGGCTCTAACGCGAGATACCATCCCGCCATCATACTCCGTGACGTCCGCTGGACGCACCACGTGAGAGCCTTCAATACGATGGCGGACTCACTCGCCAACTATGCGAGGGATACGCGCACGATTTCCCAAACTCTGCATCCAACGGCACGCCCTGGCCACGCCGACATACGTGCACGCCTCGACAGCGACCTAGCTCCATGGCTCCTGATTTTCCTCGGACGTCATGTTGAGTAGCTTTACATGTCTTCTTACTTCGGTTCTCTCTAGCTATTAGGTACATTAATTGCGCCCAATGGACTCCATTATCATCATCATCATACTCCGTGAACAGTTGAGGGCAATATGGTTGCTGGTCCACGTTCCGGAGATACGCAGGGAAACGGACATCAAACACGGCGAGCTGTGTGTTCTGGTCGAGCATCGCTCCCACTGCTAGCCTCATCTCAATTTGTGTCATGGCTTGGACTTTAACAAGACGAACACGAACTCTCGAAGGTAATGAGACGCAGGGTGGTGCTTGTCGCCCAGAGCGACAAACAGACGCTGAAAGCTGTCATCGAAGGTTGTTGCCTCAATGTTACGTACCTTTAGCATCGAAAGCCGGCACTTGCCTAACTGGTAGCCATCGAGGAGAAAGTCCAATCGGTTCACAGTGACGCCCACCATCTCCAGGCTTTCAAGATGCGGGCAGCGAACATGGCTACAGTCGACCACAGGATGTGGACCACACATATCATCTTCTATTGGCTGAAAATACGAAAGATTCAAATATTTTAGCCAATGAAACGTCGTTCTTTGCGTTTTCTTCGTGCGATGGACGCTCGACTACGGCACATTTCGTACTTAACCGGGAGCAACGGCTGTGTGTGGGTTTGTCCCGCGTCACAGGAGGCGCGGAAACGAACGCGAGTCTCTTGAAGCTGGCGGGAAGCGCGCATTTTCGCTGCTCTCCACGCGCCCGTGCCGTGATCCCCCGCCGCGAACGCCTGTCCAAGTGGATCTCCCTGGATTCTCCGTGATCTCCTCTCTCCATCCGTGTCTCTTTCAGCTCCTCACGAACAAGAGAAGCCATGGACGAAGCAGCAAAAGCGAGACGAGTCTCGCCACCTGGAAGCGGCAGCGGCCGCAACCGTAGCGTGAGTATGAACCAGCCCACAGAGACGCCACCGGCGAAGAAACACCGCGCGTCCGACGACGAATCCGACGCGGCCACGATGCCGCCGCCCGCGCCCTCGGCGAGCGCTGGAAGCGATATCTGTGTGGGCCAGAAGGCGACGGCTGCCGGTCCTCAGGACTGGAGCGAGAACGGCGGCGTCGCGGAGGCCTCCACGGCGATGGCAGCGGCTACGATGGACCAAGAAGTGGACGGGGAGGACGGCGCTCGGTCACCTTCTGCTCCTGGTCGCGTGGCGGACGCGTCGGACGAGTCGTCCTCCTCTTCGTCCGGGTCTCCATCGTCCAAGTTGCTGAATGGCCCGGACGGAGACCTCACAGAAGAGTCGTTCATGGCGTGGCTGTTCGACCAGCGCGAGCAGGGCGTGGCGGCGAGCCAAATGCTGGATGTGCTGGGCCTGGGCGTGTCCGAGGGCGTCGCCGTGGACGACGACGAGCTCTGGAACGCCATCTTCTCCATGGGAATGCGGCTCATCCAGCCGTCGATCCCTGCGAGACAGAAGCTTGACACGGTGAACACGCTCCAGGACGTGGTCGAGCTGCTGAAGAAGGCCCAGAAGATCGTCGTGCTGGCCGGTGCTGGCATCTCCGTGTCGTGCGGCATCCCCGACTTCCGGTCCGAGAACGGCATCTACAGTGTACGACAATCCATGAGGACTTGGCTCAATGACTCGAATTCTCTGACTGAATGACTGTTTGATTGCTGCAGCGTCTCGGAGAGTACAACCTGCCGAACCCGCAGTGTATGTTCGACATCGAGTTCTTCCGCACCAATCCACGGCCGTTCTTTGCCTTTGCCAAAGAGCTCTTCCCCAAGGCGGACGGCTTTACGTTCGTACCGTCGCGGAGTCATTACTTCCTGAAGCTGCTGGAGGACAAGGGCAAGCTCTTGCGCGTGTACAGCCAAAACATCGACATGCTCGAGCACGCAGCTGGCATCACGCACGAGCGCAGCATCCTCTGCCACGGCTCGTTCGCGACCGCTACATGCCTGGCATGCAATAAAACCTACCCAGGTGATGCGATCCGAGACGACGTGATGCAGCAGCAGGTGCCGATGTGCAAGTCCTGCGGCGCTGAGAACGGAATCGTCAAGCCAGATATCGTCTTCTTTGGCGAGTCCCTGCCGCGTCGCTTTCACGACCTCATCAAAGCTGACGAGAACGAAGCAGATCTCGTCCTGGTCATGGGATCCTCCCTCAAAGTCAACCCTGTGCGCAGCCTCGTGGGGCGTATCCAGAACAGCGCGCCGATGATCTTGATTAACCGGTACGTGTGGGATTGTGAAGCTCTCCGTGTGATGCAGTGGAAAGCTCATGCGTGTTATTCTTTGTGTAGCGAACCTGTGGGCCGACCGCACAAGTTCGATGTCGAGCTCCTAGGTTATTCGGACGAGATCGTAGAAGAGCTGTGTCGCTTGCTCGAGTGGGAGATCCCCACACCTGATCCAGTCCTGCTCGGCCAGTCAAATTTGACCTTCGACCCTTCGACCATCTCCAAGTCGAAGGATCCGCTGCCCTTCGAGTTCATCCCCCCTTCTCGTCACATGTTCCGGGGATCGAAAGCTGAAAGCCCTTCGTCGAGTGAAGCCGAAGATAATGAAGATTCTGCTGACAGTAGTAGCCAGGATGAGGACGATGGCTTTGGTGGCAGCCATGGAGCTCGCAGCGCTCGAGAACCCCTCGATGTCGGCATGGATGAAGCCGACTCACATAGTGCGAGCGGTATTGCGGACGATGAAGACGATCACGACCAGCTCATGGGCAGTGGAAGCGAGCTGCTGCGGAACAGCTCCTTTGAAGATATGAGCACGGAAGATGGTGACTTGTAGGCGAATGCATCACTTCCACGGGTCGGATTTGCTTCAGTAGCGCACTGAAGCCAATTTCGTGACCCACGCGTCGCCAGGGCCACCACGCGAGCCGCCGATGTACCCTGGCGGCACGTACATCTATCTCTCCACCACAGCCTTGCAAGTTCCTTCAGCCCGTACTGTTCGTCTGCTGTCTCTGTGTAGTAGTCAGTTGTCCACGATCCTCGTCAGCTACGCAAGAGCGCGACAACGAGTCGTCAAAGGATCGGGTTTTGTTTCATCTACTGTATCTCCACCTACGGGGGCTCGTTGTACATAGTCCGTCTAACTTCTGTGGTGGACAATGAAAAAGAAACCTGTCTGTAGTCGGATGGAAACTGTGTTGAAGACGCGCTTCGTTCATGCCTCCTGGACGTGGAGAAGGACCGGACGCAACTGACGTGAGCTTGGCGTGCGTGTGAGAGCGAGGAGCCCGTTGGCCGGCAGTTTGGGCTGCTGCTTGAGGGCGATGGCGAGTCGCTGCAGCGGCTCGCAGGAACAGAACGCAGTCCCACGGAAAGCGCCCTTGGGACGATCGTAGACGGCGGACGTAACGAAACCCATCAGCTCGAGCTGCATGAAGAACCCATCCATCGGTCAGTATCCTGGTATCTTCCAGCATGCCAACACAGTTACGGCGGAGAGTACCTGGTCTTCAGAAGTCGATGGAGCCTCATAGTCTCGGCCACTCCACTTCGGGTTTTCGAGGTACTTGGCAACGTCTGTATTGCTCGGAAGGTAGATCTGCACACGAGAAGAGCGTTAGCACAACGTGCACCATTTAGAAGTACAACTTGTGTGGGAGACATAACTCACCATGGAGCAAGGCTCGACGTTCCCACGACGAGGAAACGAGAGCGCGACACGGACCAGCGTAGGGATAGCGACTGGGATCAGCTGTAGAGTCTCGTTGTCTCTGTCTACATCCGTAGCTCGAGAGAATGGGAATGGCTCCATGTAGCTTGCACCTCTCAGGACACAGACAGACTTGGTAGCCTGTGTCTCTTCATCGCCGTCCTTGTTCTCGTCCGCTTCCTCATCCATAGCCACATCTTCAGCACTTGGCTCTTCGCTGCTGTCGGCATCGGAACTGAGTCCAAAGAAGAGACCCCAGTTCGGCTGGAATGGTGAATCGACACCCAGCTTTTCGTACGCAATACGCTTAGCCTTGGGCTTCTTCACGTACTCGCTCTCTTCGTCTTGTGCGAGGTGCTGCCAATACTCCTGACCAGCGTCGGTGTCGGGGAAATCACGGGGGAAGGACGCTTCATGAGCCACCGTCGATAGTGCTTCGTGCTCATCCAATCCGATCACCATCGCTCCCTTGAACACGAAGGCGTTGAGAAAAGCAGGCGCGTGAACAGGGCTCAGTACCACGTCCCAACCGCTGCCACCCGGAAACGGAGACGTTTTCCGCACCAAGAGGAGGGAAACACTCATGCACTCACGCTGACGTATCGATGGTGTTGACGAATTCAACTCGTGGTCCTTGCAGAAGCTACGCCGCACGTTGTCACGACCAGGCGCTGACCAGAGAACGGAGCACGGAGCCATAGGAGCAGTAGAGTTCTCGTCTTCCATCGCCTCCCCAGACTCTGTGGATTTCACACAATCTGGTGACACGTACGGATACAAGAGTGGATGACCAGGCGTACAGTCTTCGGTTGGGTTGGACGAAGTCGTCCACTTGAGTAAAGCTTCAAGCTGCGCCAAGATGAGGGCCGAATCGGGCTCCTCTGCATCTCCAGAGAGTAGATTGGTTCGGGACAGAGGGCACAGGATCTCGGGCGCAGTGCTCACAAGACTTCCGCTTGGCTCATCTAGCAGCGATAATCCATTCGTCTTCGAGAGATCCTTGCGAGTCGTGCTGGAGCACTGCCGAGGGTCTTGGACTTGCACCGAGTGCACGCGAGCCTCTGACTGCATCTCGCTGCGACGCAGCTCCTGCTGAAGGCCAGTCAAGTTTGTAGTAGACGTCAGCTCAC
>JAADVE010000296.1:0-22820 GCA_023334595.1 Pythium utonaiense | reverse complement strand
TATTTCAGTTATTTCAGTTACAACAGGTTGGTTCGAAAAACTGTTGGTGCTCCAAAGGTTGTCAAGCAAATCGAAGAGCTCACGTAGCATTGCCGCATCACGTCCACGCACGACGTCCCAGCAACGACCATGGCGAGCCTGACGATCGAGGAGCCGAGCAAGAAGAAGATGAAGGTGGAGACGCTGAGCGAGGAGATGTTCACGGGCATGTACGCGTCGTCGGCGGCGCCGTCCGCGCTCAAGCAGGAGGACGAGGACGACTCGGAAGACGAGGAGGAGGAGTCGCCCGCGTCCATTATCGCGCAGTTCCAGAGCGACGATGTGCGTGGAAGCGGTGGCTTGGTGGTGATACTGGAAGTGAGTTCTGATGGGATGCGCTTGGTGTTGTAGGGAACGAGCGTAGGCCCGCGTCTGGATCTGCCGCTGAGCTCGAACGTGAACCAAATGGAGGAGCTGGTGAACCAGTTGCTGCAGCAGTCGGGCAAGACGCGCGTGCCGTACACGTTCTTCGTGAACGATACGGAGGTGACCAAGTCGTTGCAGGCGACGGTCGAGGAGCTCAAGCTCTCGACAGAGACGGCGCTGTCCATCACATTCCAGCCGCTCGCAACGTTCCGCGTGCGTCCAGTGACGCGATGCAGTGACACGTTGCAGGGCCACTCGGAGGCGATTCTGCACGTGAGCTTCAGCCCTGATGGCAAGAAGCTGGCGAGTGGCGGTGGCGACGCGACCGTGCGATTCTGGGACACGAACACCTGCATGCCAAAGCACACGGGCCGCGGCCACAAGCACCACGTGCTGTGTACTGCCTGGTCGCCGGATGGAGAGCGATTTGCTTCGGCTGATCGCAACGGTGAGATTCGTCTGTGGGATCCTGTCACGGGCAAGCAGGCCGGCCAGCCTCTCAACGGCCACAAGCAGTGGGTGAACTCGCTGTCGTGGGAGCCAATGCACCGCAACGCCTCGTGCGAGCGTTTCGCCAGTGGCTCGAAGGACGGCACCATTAAGGTGTGGAATGCGCGTACGGGACGTCAGATCGCGTCGCTGTCGGGCCACACGGACTCGGTCGAGTGTATCAAGTGGGGCGGTGAAGGTCTGCTGTACAGTGCGTCGCGTGACCGTACGATCAAGGTGTGGGCGATGGAGGGCGAGTTTGTGGGCAAGCTCGTGCGTACGCTGATCGGCCACGGCCACCGTATCAACACGCTGGCGCTGAACGTCGACTACGTGTGTCGATCGGGTCCATTCGACCACACGAATCGTCGCTTCCAGTCGCGTGAGGAGATGCAGCAGGCGGCGCTGGAGCGATACAACGCCGTGCGAAAAAACCAGCCCGAGCGACTCGTCTCTGGTTCGGACGACTTCACGCTGTACCTGTGGGAGCCTGCTGAGAACAAGAAGCCTGTGGAGCGACTCACGGGTCACCAGCAGCCAGTCAACCACTTGAGCTTTTCGCCGGACGGCCGCTACTTTGCGAGTGCGTCGTTCGACAAGAAGGTGAAGATCTGGAACGGGCAGACGGGCAAGTTCGTGGCGACACTGAACGGCCACGTCGGTGCCGTGTACCAGGTATGCTGGTCGGCCGACTCTCGGTTGATCGTGACGGCGAGCAAGGACTCGACGGTGAAGGTGTGGGAGCTGGCGAACCCGAAGAACGCGCAGGTGACTCTGTCTGGCCACGAGGATGAGGTGTATGCGCTGGACTGGAGTCCCAACGGCGACAAGGTCGCGTCCGGCAGCAAGGACCGCAAGATCAAAGTGTGAGTGGTGGCTTGCGTGGGGGGGGCATGATTGGCATGATGGGTACACTAACCTCGTTTGAATGACCACAGGTGGCGTCACTAATTACCTCGCGAACTGCGTCAGGGCTGAGATATGTTTTAAACACTTTCAATAGAGTATTTGTATCGGATCCCACTTGACTGGCTTCTGTTTAAAACACCTCCTTCCCGCCATTCCGTCATCACGCCATGGCGGGCATTGTGTTTGTGGAGCTCTTGAGCGACAAGCTACTGTCCAGCAACATGAAGCGCCAGCGAGAGGAAGACATCGGAGCCGCGTGCGCCGTCCAGGCAGCGCCAGCGTTCATGTACCAGTCGCCGCTGCGTGCAGCTCCGCAGCGGACGCCCTGGGCGGCAGTCGCGGCGTCGCAGGGCCACGACCGCCACATCACACCGACCAAGCGCCAGCGCGATCGCTCCGTGCCCATGGGTAGGACGCGCCCTCCAGTCTCTGTAGTGGCCTGCTAGGATCTAATGGTGAGGGTGCTTTTGCGTGTGGTACAGATGCAATGAGCCGCTTGATGTCCGCTGCGACGTCCGCGTCGCGCATGAAGAAGCGCGCGCAAATGACGCTCACGAGCCTCTTCGGAGGAGCTGCCGCCGCGCCCAAGCAGGAGGAAGCCAAGGGCCACTGCACTGTGTGCGCGACGGCGAAGACCGTGAAGGCTGTGCGTCATGCGTTGCCGCTGATGGAGCTGCAGCGCTGCACGCACTGCGAGCGCGTCATGGGTCCGTGCTGCGCGAGCGAGTGCGCGAGATGCGCCAGTGCGTTCTGCTCCAACTGCTCCACCATCAAGTACGATTTCATGGATGCTGTTGTTGTTGTGATCGTGGAATGCTCACGCTGTGTGTTGAATTGACTAGTTGCGACGAGCAGTACGACCGCGTCTTCTGTCTGTCCTGCCACTACGATCTGTCACGATGATCTCGTCAGTCGGGAGGAGGTCCGTCTGGATCTTCGTATAATTATATTCAAGAAAAGTCCGCACATGCTGTTGATACGCTGCCACACACGTAGTGAGGAGTTGGGGGATGGAGCGGGCTTCAGCTGAACGCTGGCTGCTCGCCACCAAGCGTAAAGCGACGCAGCAGTTCCAGGGCGACCTTGGGCTGGTCGTGGGGCACCATCTACGTGAACGACACAATGAGTCACCATCGTCTTCGTCCCATACATCAACCTGTAAAGCTTCAGACTCACATGGCCAGCGTCGTACACGCGCACGAGCGTGAGTCCGTCACCTGTGCGGACAGTTCCCGCGTCCTTGCCATCGACGTGGAGGTCTACCGTGGCGGCGTGAACGAACGTGTTCTTGCCTCTCCACTCCAGGTCTTGTGTCCATCGGTCCTGCAAATTCCATGGTGCCACGGCGTCGGCATCACCCACATACACGAGCACTCGCACGCCGTTGTGAAGGAGAAATGCTACGGTGTCTCCGCTTTCCTCTTGCATGTCCACGTCTCGGAGGGTTCCCACAACTTCTGCGCTGCACAACGACCAGTGGCGCCCGACGATGCCCAAGTATCCAAGCACATTGGGTTGGTTGACAAACTCTTCCAGTCTTGAGAAGCGAAAGCACAGGGACAACGGATCGTCTTTGTGGCAAGAGCGACGCACGTCGTAGAGGTTGTGACCTGTTTCCACCGCTTGTGATAGTGTGATGGATTGGAACTCCGCCAAGGCTTGTCGTGCGGCCGTGCAGTCGCCCGTCTTGTCGTTGTCGTCGTTGGGGTCGGACTCTAAGGCGACAGCTCGGATACGTTTGCGTTTGCGAAGAGCACGGGAGCCTCGGCACTTCTCGATCAGTTCGATAGTCTTTTCTTGGTGTCGCCGTATTTCCTCCTCAGCTTCACCCAGGATGTCGTTTGCGTATTTGTTGTCGTGAGCAAATTCCAAGTACGTCTTCAAGCTGGCCACCGGAGACACCACGCCATTACCGATGCCCACGCCCTTGAGTCTTCCGAGCCAGCTTACGTCCTGACGAAGCATGTGAGCCGCAAGGTCTGGGACGTAGTGTCCTCCGAAGCTTTCACCAAAGATGAAGAAGTCATTGTCTCGAAACTGTGGGTTCTTCACGAAGAAGGCATCGACAAGGCCCGCCAACTCGGCCATTGCCTGCTTTTCTGTCCACTGGTTTCTGTGAACGTCGGACGTACTGAACCCCGTCCCTCGTGGCTGGTCGACGAAGATCACGTGCGCGATATTCGTCCACGAGTGCTCATTGAGAGAGATGGTATTCGCCTCGTCGTCGAACATGCACGGACCGAGCTCGAACAGCGCTGCGACCATCCCAGAGCAGCCGGGTCCTCCAGACAGCCACAAGACCACGGGGATGTCGTCACGAGGTGCAGAGGAGGAGGACTCATAGAAGAGGTAGTAAAGGCCGTTCAGGAACCCGGTCTGTCGTGTCAACTTTTCGCCGCATAACGATGACGGCAATGGGTCACCACATACCGTACTCACCGCGAGAAGACACAGCGTGACGAGCACACGGAGTACGTGCATGGGGTCGTCCGCGCAGGATTCCTGAGCACAAGTGGTGACGGAACGGGCTCTTTCGGAAGAGCAGAATGCAATGGCGACTCTTCGCATGTCATGATCCCACAATTCTCTATGAAATTGGATACCAACCGATCATCCGATTCAGAAGAAAATGGAGCTGAACGGATCGTCACTCGCGATGATGTGGGCTGCACACGGATCGATCGTGCTCTCTTCTTCGACTCCTTCGAACTGGGTATCGAATGGACGGACATGCTGGTCGAGAACACGCTGAAACAGAGAGTACTCGAGAGAGGACCGAGCTTCACCGAGCACCGAGTCATAGCTTTGAACTCGTTGGTCTTCCTCCTTCGTCATACCAAAGTGAGTGCAATCACATCAGAAGGATATCAGAGCGGATCGTCCAACCTTGTGTTGAAGATACGTCCGCAAGAATGGATGATCCTCGGCGTAATCGTGCTTAACGGATGGAATACCTGGGGCGTAAGAGTTAGTTTCAGGCCGCAGCAATGAGGGGTCACTCAAAATTGCTCTCACCACAGCTACCCGATCTTGGACTGGCCTTCTCCTCGACTTTGCATGGCTCGAGCATGGGTGGGCTGGCAGATCTGGCAGATGATTCAGGGAGCTCTTGCGGTGCCTTGGTGTCGACTCGTTTGAAGCGGAACTTGTCAAACACGTTCGTCACAGTTTTGTCCTTTGCCCTCGTGCTCATAGGAGTCTTTTCAAGTGAAACAACACCGCTTTCCACTCCCCATCCGCAGCGTCCCTCGCGTTTAGATGATACCTTGGTAGATTTCGACTTGCGATGCTTTAGCTCAGTCCTCGCTCGCTTTAGAGGCTGGGGGAGGACCTCGTGGATGTGCTCAATTGGAATGGATGTGAAGCTTGGAACAACTCCCTTCTTCGTCATGCTGCGCTCGGGGCTTGATCGCTTCTTCTTCACCATGAACTGTGAGATGTCTTGCTGTCTCACCCTCGAGTGGTGACTCTCGAGCTGAAGAATGGACTTCAGGATCGAACTTTGGCCTGATCGTTCGGGTGTCTTGTGGGCATTGATGGCACACGGTGACAACGTAACTGGCACTGCGCTCTTCTTCTCGGTTGTTAGTGTGGCGAATCGAATAGCAGTCTCGACATCGAGTCTAATATCGAGACCAGGGATCATATCGTGAAGAAGTCGGATATGGATCAGGCTGGCACTACCTTCCTCAAGAGCGACTTCATAGGCTTGGTTGATCTTCGCCTGATAATGGAGAAGCTTCTTTGCCGTCCAAACCAATAGGGTTGCTGTTCCTTCTTTCTCGCACGTTAAACTCGATACCGAGATCTTCAAAGACCGACGCGCGATTCGGCGCTTCGATTCCCACGCAGTGGTCACACGAAACTCTTTTAGCATTCGTGCGCTTTCAACGAGTTGCTTACCGAGGGGAATCTTCCGCCGCAACAACTCGTCGATTTTTAGTGGATCAGCATTTGCCAAGTGCCGAATCGATCGGATTCCGATATACTCCAAAGAAGCGGCAATGATCTCGTCGTCACATATCCCCTTGAGACTGAGCCGGCCTGTAGCATCATCCCACCTTCGCAAACGAAGACTTCGCAGCAGTCTGATGGTAATTAGCAGGGCTTCAGCATTCCCTACTCTTGATAGATATTCCACCATTGCTGCAGAAGAGAAGGGTGGACGATTGCGTCAAACAAGTGCTGTGGCTTCAGCCAGTTAATTGCCTGGTGCTCACCTCCAAGTAATCGCTCGGCTTCACTGATCGCGGTGAGACTTTCTTCCACGAGTCGTTCGTCTGGAATGATGGCACCACTCAATGTTGCTTGAATAAGGATGTTCGCTTTCGCTTCGTCAAAGTTTCCCGTCCACTTTTCTTGCGAGAGACGTAGTCGATGCCTCACTGATGATTCTCGGAGCTGGTTCAGGATCACCTTTTCTTGTCTTCTAACGGGTAGTCGCACTTCGTCCCAGCATGAAATCGCCTTCAATAGGTCGGCCATCGATGAATGCGTGTCACCAAAGGATGCGATTGATACCATCGTCGAGAATCTGACGCATCCTCGGCACATCGTCGATCCTGCAACAGTTGAAGCGATCTGTCCAGTCTCACTGAAGGACACGAGTGATGTCTTGGATAGCTGCTCGATAACTGCGTCGACTTTCGAAAGCTCTGCCTCTGTGTTCCAACCATTTTCACGCTGGAGCTGGCTCGCGTAAAATGTCGACTTCGAAGGGATCGTCTTCAGTCACCAGTATTCGTCACCATCAGTCGTTCGTAAAACTCACTTGTATCCAGTCGTGCGCGTCCGTCGAGTTTGCAACTACAGTATGAATAGCAACATGAGCTTTTGATGTGACTAACTTGAACTGGTGTACTCACTTGAACCACGATCGATTTCAGCATTCACGACTCCGAGAAGGTTCGTTGCCAATTGGCTTCGGATCAAGATCGGGCTCTCCCCACTGTTCGCTCACGATCAGATTCATACACCTAGAACGTTCTCAACCCATGATCACTAACCTCATCAACATCTCGAGGCTTGCGACCCGCTTGTCTTCAGCTAAGAGGATCGCCGTTCCTGAACTGGGCACGTGAAATCAGATTCCACCGATCTTTTGTAGCAGTCTGTTGGTGTTATGTACCTGTCGAAGCCTGGACGGCCAGCCCGGCCAACCATTTGAAGCAGTTGGCTTTCAGGATACTCGACGTAGCCTTCGCAACCTTGGTATATGCGAGTGCTTTTGATGATGACAAGATGCGCGGGCTTGTGTTCAACTGTCAGTACGAGCGAATGGAGAAACCCTGTGACTCCAGAACCAAGTACCAAATTGACGCCGACAGCTAAAGAGCTCGTGGAGCTGCTCCAAACAAATATGAGTTTCGACTTCACGAAGGTCGTCTTGCTCTCACCACTTACCACAAAATGAGCATCTTGTTCGTCTTGAAGAGTGTTTCCACAAGGCCCCTGTAACACACGGGTCAGGACGAAGGCGTGCTCCTTCAATGGTGTGTGACATACCGCTCTGAGGGCGTTAGTCCAGCATGATGATATCCTACGCCATTCTGGAGGGCAACTTCGAGCATCTTTCCTGGTCGCTAGGGTGGGCTCACGTCTCAATAACGGTCATCATGCAAGCCACACACGCTTGTACACACCTCCTTTACTTGATCCAGAAAACTCTGGTCGCCACATTTGAGTGAGAATAGGTTCTACGCACACTTCTTTGCGTAGCACAAACCTGACGCTCTCTCTTCTTCGAGTCAAATATCCCCATGCGCTTCAACTCTTGGCCTAGGAAACTGATTCAAAAACGAGTATGAGTAGGCTCTCACTGCAGATTTAAGAACGATCCACGGACGCAGCCAAGCGAGTTGTCGCATTTCTCGAGTTGCAGAAAACAAGGGACGGTTTGCCGTCAGAGAACTGTCTAATTATTTCAGCGACGCGCCCATCGAGGCTCCTACAATTGTTGAGGGTGAGAATTGATCGCAGCATCAGCACCACTACTGAACAATTGCGTATCATACCGCTCGAAGGTAAAATCGGTTTTTGCATCGCCACAGCCAATTACACGGCAGTCGAGCGGTACTGAATCATCGCAACACTTCGATCAACTCTTCAAGACTTGGAGTATGAGAACGGCTCTCCCACATACCTGGCCGATATTCGCTTCCAAACTACAATGAAGCATATCTCTCATGGGTTAGCTGATAACGACATCATTCTAAATTGGTCTCATACCTCGAACAAGTTCGCCGGCGGAGAGTCAATCCAACTGGATAGATCGCTAGCGTTTGAAAACGAGGCTGACAACCCGACAATCCGTCTGCAACCCCTGTCAGTATCATACAGCCACCTTCGTCCCATGATGTTCGCTTACAGATTCTCGATGGGCAGACCACTCTTGGCGTTATTCTCGTGCTTGGCGATGTTCATCATCCGGCACAGCACTGCCTCGAGCGTTGCTCCTCGCGAAACATCTCCGATGTGGTGAATCTCGTCTACCAGCAGCAGTTCAATCTCCAACACAGGGCTTGGTCTGACGCCGGAATGCTGCTTGTTACGCATGATCGCGTCCCACTAGAAATTATTCAGCGCTCGGAACTTTTCCACCTATTCGTGCTCATACGCCTACCTTTTCTGGTGTCGTGAGCAGCACGTCCGCGCTCGCGATTTTATTGGCGTCAACGTCGGTGGAATCCCCAGATAACTCGACAAACCTCATCCCAATCGTTTGCTCTCCAAAGCGAGAACGCCAGTCCTTGAGCCTTTCGCCCACATCAACACAACACCCTTGAGATTTCGTAGCTATAGTTCATCACGCCCACAGCAACGCACCGCTCTTGAAGCAACGCCTTCACAGGCGCGATGTATACTGCTTTCCCTCCGAATACCCCACGTGATCGCTCATGACACTGCAGGAACGCCGCCTCCAGCACCGCTGTCTTCCCCGAGCCTACACATAGCGCATTCCATCAGTTCTGTTCTCCCATGCATCCTGCAGCGTCGCTTGAAGCGCACCCGTTGGCGCGCAGACCATCATGTTGCCTCGCTCCTTGAAGGCCGCGCGCAGCACGCGCTGCTGCACCTTCGTGAGCGTCTCATACTCGAAGCACGGCAGTAAATGCGCCGGCAGCACGTCGCCCATACGCTGCGGAAGCGCCTCCGCCCTCGCATATCCATCGCCGCCTTCGTTCCCCTCCATCGTCGTGTGGTTTCCCTTGGCTTCTTCAAGATTGAAGCACGCGAAATGTAGGGCAACCGGAGTGATGATCGCCAACAAAAGGACGTTAGAGTGATAGTCGTCAAAATGAATACGAACACGAATACGAATACGAATGCACTTGTATTATCCAGTTGGATGGATCCGATTGTGGCTGCTGTCGTCTAACGCCTCGAGCCGAACCACTTCTTGGACGACATGTACGTCTGGCGACGGCTGTCGTTAGCGGTCTTGCGACGCCCACGACGCGACATCGTCATGCTCGACAGCAGCGGGTTGAGCTGGTTGCTGGTCGGCTGGCGCCACGACTCCATCAGCGACATTCGTCGAGAGCCGATTTCCGAGCCAAACGCCGTGAAGAAGCTGCGCGTCATGGAGGATTCACGATCGTCGAAGGTGGGTTGTGGGGTCTCGCGTGGCTCGCTTGGCTGGCTTTCTTCAGGAGCTGGTGCTGCGGGCTCCATTGCTGCGATATTCGTCAGGCTCGTTCGCCGAGAATGGTCCGCTTCTTCGTCTTGGCGGTCGTACTGGGCAGCCTTACTGGAATGGTACAGCGAGTCGACGGGATCGTACGTGGCACGAATCATTGAGGCCCGCGCTGGTGGCAGTGAACGCTCTGTGTCAGTGTTACCGTTCACATATCGGAAGCTGACAGGCGCTGGGGGTACTTCCTGGATAGTCTCTCCGTCGAAAATGTAACTTCGCGGGGGTATCGGCGTGTCTTCCAGGAAGACGTCTTCACGCGCCTGATCGACGTCAAACGTGCCAGGTTGGCTCTGTCGATTGCTTAGTTCGGCATCCACATCGAAACTTGAGGGCACATCAGCGTCGGGGTCGACAATATCTTCGCCTTCGACAGAAGAACGTTGCAGTCGTGAGCGAGCCTCCATCAACGTGGAGTTGTACCACCGAGCACTCATGCGCTGGAACAGCGACTGTGATTCTGGTGGGGCCTCCTGTTTCTCCTCTCGCTGCTCCGCCTTGATGATACGAAGGATTCTGTTGACATTCGAGAGCACCTTGGCGTCTACGGACTCCTTGTTCTCGACCACTGTCTCCAAGTAAGTCACCATCGTCGAGAAATACGCTAATTCCTTGAGAGCGAATGGATCTTCCGCCTTGTCAGCTTGAGCACGGGCTTCCAGGACACGACGCACCAACTTGACAAGGACAGGAATATCTGGGTGGTCGACTGTGATGCGACAGAAGATTAACTCCAAGAAGTCTTTCGACTGCATGAGAGGGAAATTGGCCAACTGACGAGCGACGCGGAGAACGCAACGGTACGGGAAACCAGCGATTGTGTGCTTGTTGCAATGGCGAGCAAGTTGCAGAACGTCGTACGGCATCTCGAACGCTTCGATGCTCTCGTCTAGCTGAAGAGGCGCTCGCAGGATGTGAGCCATCGCAGTCGTCAGATTCTCCACTTCAGTACCCATGTCTCGAAGAAACTGTGGTGGGTTCTCTAGGTCGAACTCCATCAAGCAGTACTGCTTGTCCTTCCAGATTTGGAAGAGCAACTCGAGGTTGTACGCTGCATTCGTCAGATTTTCGGGATCCGGCTTTGCCAAGAAGTTGTCGAGGTATAGACCGGCGATGAAGTTCTCCGGCATGTGGACGTAGTCCTCTTCATACAACTCGACAGTATCACGCTTCACTTTCGACCGCTCGACGCGGTTCCGGACAATCACTTCATCCACCTTGCTTCGCACTGCTGTCCGCCAGTGAGTGTTCCAGATGAGGTCGCTCTTCTCGTGGTTGTCGTCGAAAAACTTCGGAGCCATGCTCGGGTCCAAGTGGATCTGATACACGATTGGGTAGGGAAGGAAGCGCCCGAGGCCGCTGTACATTTCCTCACGAACTGCAAAGTCCTTGGTGAGCAGAGCGTACAGCACCTCGAAAGCCGGTTCCCGGAGAGCCTCCGCGCGCAGGAAGTGCTCGTGGAGCACATGCTGCCGCGACTGGATCGCAATACCGAGAATCTCAACCCACAGGCCACTTTCTTGGACATACTCGGCCACGACAGGACAAGTATCACATAACTCAGCTAGGCACGACAAAGCATAGTACGCTTGCTCGTAGTCCAAGTGATCGGCGATAACTTGCAGGCTCCAAGTGTAACGACAGAACGGTGCAAAGACCTTGTCCAAGTCGTACTCTAGCCCGCAGATCTTGTTCAAGATGAGAAGAGCGAACTCTTGCCGGTTCAAGTAGTCCACATTGCCGAATTCAGCTTCCATACCAGGCGGCAAGCCATCTAGCTCTGCTTGGTGGCCGTTCTTCGAAATGAACCCGTAGCTCGACAATGACCGACGTGACGAAATGGATACTGCACCATTGTCAGATCGATCGAAAGGAAGTAGGTACCTGCCAAGCGTAGCGACTGATACGGCTTCACTTTCGGAGTCGCTGACGTTGGAATATTCGTCCAGGGCCTCCACAACAGCCTCCTTGAAGACTGGCATATCCACGAGCGCGTTCAGACTCTGTAACGCAGGCAGAGTATCACCATACATTCCGATCGTCGGATCACGATTCTCGTTCAGGAACGTGAAGAGGGCTTCGATGAACTCGCGTGCGGTCAGCGGATACAGGCACTCAGGCGTGATCGTTTCGTTTTCGGCTTCAGCCTTTTCGAGTAGAATGCGCAAGTAGATGCCACCTACGAACGGCTCGGTCTTCAAGCAGTCGTACATGTAGCTCGTGGCACTTTCCAGAAACAGCAGCTCATCTCGCCCTTCGAGATGGCAGTGATCAGAGATCAACTGCATCAGCTCACCACGCGTGCTGTCATTCCAAATACACGTTGGCTCGCGGATTTCCGTCGAGAGAATCATCCAAAAGTCGTGGCCGCTCGGTCGATCAAGGCAGTCCAAGAACTCGAGAGGTAGTAGATTAGCCAGTGCGTCCAAGCCATCAGAGCGACATTGGCCGTCAAGACCGATACTCATCGCACGGAGTGCGAGAAAGGCGGCTTCCACCACGTCACGTTCTCTCAAGGCAACAGCTCCATCATCCATGCTGAAGTTCGATGCTGGGCCGCGAGCAACATCTTCAGCCGTCCCAAGTAGCAAATAGAGAGCTCGCCAGAACAGGTTGGTCGAAAGCACGAGCTGCTGCTGCAAGTGGTGACTCGCACACATTGACGACACGATACCGAACAGGAGCTTCTGAATCTGCCACGGCTGACGCTGCTCGAAAGAGGTTAGCAGTCGCGACAACAGCTTACACAGACGAGAAGATTGTTCCGTTGCCGTAAGCTCGGCCTGTGAGACAGGTGGCGGGCCTTCAAAGAGTGGTTCATGGTTATCGCTCGCCATCGTGTCATCACTTGTGTCACTGTTGAGCCGTGAGGGCACTGGTTTGCTGACTTCCTCACTGTCGACGGTGTTTTGCAGCAGTGTCCTTGGACCAACCTCTGAGGAGACGAGGAGCTGGAGAATCCCAAATAGTGCTTTCTTCGTCGACAGAGTTCCAGCTCGTGCATGCAGATCTGCCATGTCCAACACCGCATTCCAAGCTCCATCGACTAATAGGAGCTTGGCGATGTTGAGAGGAGCAGACGACAGCATCTCGAAGAGAACCGAAACGCAAAGATCACCGACAGGGAGATCGTCTTCCTCTGAACTGGAGGCTGATGGTGTGGAGGATACAATCGTGTCCAACAGCAGAGGGATCGCTCGAGACTCGTATGAGAAGAACTGGAAGTTGAACTTTCTCAGCAGTCGAAGTTGGGCTTGCAAGATGCACTGGACGACCTCATCAGACGTTCTCCCTTTGTTCACTTCCGCTTGGCGTTCCAGGAGTCCGCACAAACTCTCGTACGCAGCGCGAACAGTCGAGACCGCGGCTCCTTTCTTACACAGGTCGCGGTAGCGCATGCGTAAATCGTTCATGTTGAACGACTTGCCTTGCGGCCAACCGAATGTCTTGAATGCTGACCCGCTGTGTTCCTCTACGCCGACCAGTGTTGAGGTCGACTGACGCTGCTGTAATGATTTCCACTTGTCTTCAATTGCAGCCATCAAAAACTGCGGCTCCTCGATGGAGTCGAGGCTATCGTCATCCCCTTGTGCGATCGAGGAGAGAAAGAAACCGCCACAATAGATGTCGCGAGAGAGCTCTGAATACTTGACTGGGGGGAGTGACACGTAGCGATACGTAGCAGCCACGTCACGCTTCAGATCTTCGTCGAACTCTTCTATGTGTTCACGAACCATAGCACGGAGGTGCTTTCGCATGGACGGGGTCCAGATCACTCGGCTATCAGCTGCACGTCCGGAGAAAACATCAGCAAAGTACTCTGGAGACTCGTCGCTGTCGAGCAATCCGATCAGCGGCTCTGGAAGCATGTCGATCAAAAAGCTTTGCCCTCCGCGTGCTTCACGGCTGTCTTGGACGCGATGGAATTGCTGTAGAAGCCGAGCTTCTTCCACGAATTGCGCTTGTTCAGCGTCCGATTCGACGTAATCCACCGCGAATATGAAGAAGAAGATGCCATACTCGAATAGCTTGGACCCGATGACTGGCCCGAGAGACATCAAAATCTCACACGCGAGCTTGCGCACAGTAGCATCGTCAACGAGAAGAAGCTGAACAACGTGAGCCACATTGTCTTTATGGCACAAGAGCTGCTTGCCCATCGATACGGGCAAGAGGTTGTCAGCGCCGCCCAGCTCGTTAGCGACGAGGTTGCGTAGAATTTGCAACGCCTTCAACCCCACCGCTACTGCGCTGATCGGCTCTGACATCAACTCCATCCACCGAAGTTCAGGAACTTCATTGAGGTGACGCCACTCGTGGTCGTCGGAGTCATGCTTAAGGTGCACCGTGCAACAACAGACAAAGATTTCATGGAGTGCTCCGACTTGTGAGCCAAGATGCTGGCGCAACTCAATCGGCGATAGCACACCAACAGCATCGCTGTCTTGATCGCCCACCCTCTTGCACATCCAGCGCAGGTTATATCTCGAGTCGCTGGAAAGGTGTGTCATAGGAACTGATGAGACGCTGTCATACTCCGGAACAGCATCCAGCCCAACCACTGGAAACTCGTCTCCATCTTCACCAACGGCTGCATGGAGCGCTCCACGCGGAACTGGAATCCGACGGTGGCACAGCACCGCAAGAAACAGGATCGTCGACACATGGACAGCGTTCGTGAGGTGGCTGGTAGTCTTAGGATCCGCGCTGAGATGTGATAGCAACTCGATCAAATCGTAGATCTCCGAGGTCTCAAACGATTCAATCACGAGCTGCATGAGGAAGTGGACGCGATAAGCTGGAACCGACCGAACACTCGGGAACACCGCGGCGACTTCAATCAGCGCCTTCATCAGCAGGCTGTCAGCATTCACTGGCGCTTGAGAGACAAGCTCTGACATGCGAAGAGGGGCCACTTCACAACCCGGCGCATTGACATCGTTGTTCTTGCCGAGAAGACGCAGCTCGAGCCACCGTTGGTAGATCTCGTTGTAAAACACCGGTGGAGAACTCATTATACCCAATGTCGACTGCAGCAAATGGCCTGCTTCACTGCTCGATGGTCGTCCATTTCCAGTCGAGGTTGTCAATAGGTCCCACTCTTTAACTGCCTCGCCAAGCTTCAGCGAGCCATCACGCACGCGCGCAATGAGGACTCGCACGTACACGTTTGCAATCTCAACTTCGGACGACAGCGATGGGTAGTGGACACGGAACTGCAAGTGGTTCCAACCCTGGGCAACACCTCTTCTGCCCGCTTCCAATGTGCTGTCAATCACATCGAGAGCACGCTCGAAGGCGCTCTTCAACTCTTCCCGAGTCCGTGCGTTCCAGATAAGGTCGAGCAGGAAGAAGTCTTGCTGTAGCAAATCTGCCAAAATTGCAACGTCGCCCGCTGATTCACCAGGGTAGTTCGCACGCGTGCCATCGTCGCGGACTCTCGCGAGCCGGCCAGAGAGACTGTCGGGTAGGTACGCCGAGATTTCTTGTCGCATCCGCCGGATGAACCAATCAGAGCCACCGGCGCCTCCACCGCGATGATCATCCCTGTGCTTCCTGGCCTTGGGCTCTTTGAAACGTTTGTGTTCGTGCTCGAATGCGGCGTGGAGGGCCTTCTTCATGAGCGGGGTAGATATCATTCGGATGAATCCATGAGGAAGCATCCGCTGGAGAAGCTCGAATGATGGTTTGTGATGCACGACCCACATTCCTGCAATGTACCGGTACGTCATCCGGCCCACGTTCGAGGGGAAGAAGAACGCATTGTACAGGCTACGCATCACGAGTCCGGTTGCCAACGCATTGTCGCACATTCGCTGGTGAGCTCTCGCGTCAGCGTTCTCCAGCACGACCTTCAGCAGCCCCGTCGACAACACCGCGAGTCCAACGACAGACATCTGAGACGACAACTGCTGCAGAATCGACGCGTTTGAGCTCAGTTGCTTGATGATCATGTCGAAGTGGTTGTTGTCGGTGTTCTGTCGGCTCTTGATTGTCACGTCGTACAGGAAATCAAGTACCGCTAGCATGCAGAGTGGATAGTGATTGCGCTCCAACACGCCCATGAGCGCGAACACGACCGCGTCGCTGCCGATTACCAGCCTTCGCACACCGTGTTCTACTTGTTTGTGGCTGGGCACTCGGCGTGGGTCTACGGCGAGGGAATGCAGTGTTTTGATTGCCCACAGCATTGAAATCTGCTGTCCAGACTCGATCACTTGGACGAGTCCCTCGATGAGGCTCTCGAGACGCTCTGTGGTCCCATCGCTCGCAAAACGGTAGCACCCGTCGTTGATTCGGCAAAAAGCTTCAAGGATGATGGCCACGTCGTTCACTCGTTGAGGCGAATGAGCAGCGATCTGGAGCTACAGTGGAAAGATGCATGTTTAGCAAGAGCGACCGAATCCGTCACTCGACACGGGTACGTACCATAGTTGTCAGACCTTGGAAGAGAGATCGGAAGCTAAGCTTCGCGACGCGTTGGTCCGCAGTACTCGATCCGAAGTCTTCTTGCTCGACGTTGAAGTTGAGGTTCTCGAGACCGAAAAGCGCCTTCTCGTATGCGACCAGATCGGTGGAAACCGCATTCGCGCCAACTGTAGTGGCCAGTCGTTCGAAGTCCTTTGACACTTCTCGGAAGATCGTCGTAAGCACGCCATCCTTGTCCATCACCTGCGCTTTCTCCGCTTCAAGGCGGAGAAGGCTGTGGGAAGTGAGGCGGGGGTTCACGCGCGAGAAGGCCTCGTTGACCATCACTGATGTGTTCTGGCAGTAGAGGCATCCATCGTACAGCTTGGCGAGCAGAGAAGACTCTTCACTCGACAGGTAAGCCACACGAACACCGCCTGCAAACTCGACTGCGATCATCATTGGAAGATCTGGATGGTCAGGATGTGGACTGGCCACGCAGACAACGCGCTGGAGATCCTTCAGTGAGTACGATTTCTGCTTGGGCGTTTCTGGGTCATCTTCGAACAGCATGCCGTTGATAACGAGGATCTGCTTCGTCCGAAACCGAAAGAATCCATGACGCCCACCTCTTTTCACCACAGCGAGAGTGCTAGCTGGGTCCCAATTGGCTGTTGTAGATACGCGTCGAGGGTTCGGCATGCTGTGACTAGGCTTAGGCAGCTGATCAACGTTCTCGAGCTCCATTCGGATGCCAACAACGCCAGCCAGCTCGCGGATCTTTTCCACGATTTGAGTCTTGGACTCCGAATAGACATAGAGAAGCTTGTCCTTAACAGAGATCGCAAACGCGTCACGGTTTTCCGACGGGAGGAAGACTCGGCCAATCGATCGGTACTCGAACTCCTTAGTGTTGCGGTTCATCACTCGTACGGCGACCAAAGCGCGAGGAGTGAGGTACAAATCACTCTTTTCACGCTGACCACTAGATTTGCCCAGAAATCCGCTGAATTGGAAGCATTCGACATCGAAGCCGCGCTTGAGGTCGTCAAAGCTCCCCACGAGGTGACTCATCAGTTCTTGAAGAAATACGTTGCGGCATCGATAACGAAGACGCAGGTACAACGCTTCGCTGTACTCGCTCATCGCGAGATGCTTCGGCCCACATGGTGACTCGAGAAAGAGGCGATACTGACGAAGCAGTACCTCAGGGTTCTGAACTGCAATACCAGATCCGCTCTCGCTCGCCGTGCTTCTCCCTGATCTCGGAGCTGCAGCGCCCATTCTAGAGGACCGAAGATTGCCCATCCGCGACGCCATCGCTCGGCGACTCGGCTGATTACGGTTAGTGCCGCCATTTTCGTAAGTCAGGTGCTCACCGAATCCCATGGAGAGAGGAGGAGGCTGCACAGCTTGAGCTGCTAGTAGCGATGACGCAGACGACTCGATCGCATCTTCGCCGCCAATGTAAACAGACGACGGGCTGCCAGTCATTCTTGCCAAGATTCCGACGCACGCCTCAACGGTGGAGAGACCGGGAAATCCAAAGAGAATGCGGTGAAGCATCCGATACCGACGCCCAAGCTGCTCATGGAGCACTTTCGAGAGCTCAACCTGATTCCCAGGGTTTGTCTTCAGGAGGCAAAGCACAAACTGAGTCAGCTTCATCACTGGTAAGTCGGAGAGGTACCGTTGTGTCTGTCGAAAGCATCAGGTAAGTAAATGAAACAACCTTGAGGCAGTGAAGAAAAGCGCACCTTCGGGTCCAAATCAAACAGCGACAGCATCGACGTCACGAATGTGTTGCTCGCGAGTAGGATCGCGCGGCACTGGATCTTGTGGGCCTTCGAGTCGAGCAATCGGTGGAGCACCATGAAAGTCCAGTACACGATCACAGGGTTTCGGCCAACGAGAAGCTCGTTGATCACTGTCAGATAGCCGTCACCTCTCTGCAATCACAACATATAGTCAGACACAGCGGAACATAATGCTTGAAACTTGCGTCTCTCACCTCCAGTAGGATGCCGACGAACTCTTTTATAGCAGGAGGTGCTTGCAACAGGCGATACAGAGCCTGTAGATACGTGCTCAAGAAAGCATGTCGTGCCCCGTGGCGATTGACGACGTCCCGAATCTCTCGAGCCACAAAGAATGCGGCTCTATCAAACGGCTTGTTGGGCTGCGCGATCACACCTGTCGTCGAAGTGTTCGCATTGAACTCCCGTGCAAGGCCATGCATACCGTCATCGATCCCCATAGGAAGCTGGCGCTGCGTTCTTGCCGTCTTGCTCGACCCGTACGCCACGATTTGCTGAAGTAGGCTCGTTTGCACGACACGCAGTTCCCGATCCATCACGTTGAGCTCGCTATTGTTCTTCTGGTGAAGCTTCCCGCCCTCGGACTGGATAATCTTGCATGGCACCATACGCATGGAATCGGGCATGCGATCGGTCACCACATCGACCTGCAGATTGTTGAGTGCGTGGCACGACGCGAGTAGCTCTGACACGAGCTTTTCGCGATGCGTCGAGTAGAAGGTACGGCGGATACCGTCCACGAACACGATCTCGAAGGCATCCTTCGAGTCCGCAAACAAAATGAGCGAGAAGATGCGTGAGAGCGGACGGCTGCTGATGACAACGTCGTTCTCTCCTAACTCGGCAATGAACTTCTCGGACACGGTCAGCATACGCGCGGATAGCTGTTTGTTCGTCGAAGACAAGCGCGTCACGGGGTACTGGAATGAGATCCCGTCGGTGGTAGTTGTCTCTCCCTTGCATGCCGCATCCATCGTTTTCTTGCGGTACTCGTTGATCTCCATGCCGTAGGCTCGCATGACCCGGTGGATCGCCTGTGCCATCTCCGTTCTCTTCGAGACGACGAAGAGACTCGAGTTATCCGAGTGGTTGAGAACGATCGCGTTGTGGTCGTCGCACACGAGGTCGATGGATACGAGACTCGTGTACGGGATGTGGGACGTCAACTCGCCATCGTCATCGCGTTGGTACACACCGTCAGGCCCGATCTCCACCACACACGGCGACTGGAGACCGCGAGTGTGAAACTTGACGCATGGAAATGGATACGACTGCAGCTCGGGACGCAGCGGTCGGCCCAGCCGCACTTGATGGCGACTGCGAAGCCGCATTAGACACACGAGCACCTCCATGCGGTAGTGGCAGCGGTACATTGTGCGCTTGATGCGGTGGCGCGGCGTGAAGATCACGAAATCCTACACATCAAACAATCAAACATGTGAGAAATGGCGTCGTCTTCTCGCCCATGTAAGCAGCGCGTACCGTCTCGCCCTCCATCGTAGTGGCATTTTCAACGTCATCGTACGACCACGTATTTGTGAGCTGTTGCGAGTCCGGCGCGTACGTGGAGAAGCCGCTCTGACTGAAGCACAGCACGCGCTCCTTCTGCGTGAAGTTGCCGACCTTGTGCACCATGAAGCGCGCTTCATACTTGCTCACGTCCATCGCGCTCGCTCGTCTACAAGCCTCGTTGAGAGGAAACTGTGGGAGTCCAGCGCCGTGCAGGGCAAGTGGTCAAGTGCCGTTTCTTGCAGGGCTTGAGCTGAGGATCTCGCCCCCAACACGACTGAAGATTTGTCGCTTGTCGCAATCCACTCGGTGCAAACCCAGAGCCACTCCAGCGACAGGGCCCTCTCTATGGTGCGCTGTAACACAGCGCTCTCTGCCTCCGCTCTGGACGCAGCTAAAGCAGGCGGCTTCCAGCTGACGCCGCCATGATGTGGCGTAGCTGCTCGTCGCTTGGCGTTCTTTCGAACCAACTGCTCGCGGAAACCAGCAGGCCACGCGGGTCGGGTCCAAAGGTAGAACCCATTCCACAATCAAACCCGTAGACCCGGATACGCATAGTGGAGCCAAGGCTTCTCTACCAGGGGGGATGGGTCGGGTCTGTTGGCTGATGGGTTCATGTTGAAGACCGAGCCTGTGGACCGTGCTGATTATGAGCCCAAAGGATGTGGCAGCTCATCTGCTGCTGCTGTGCGGGGACGTCGCTGGCGAGGATTGTCGTTTTCGGATGCGAGTGATCACCAGCCATCGCACGTTCCGCCAGAGACGTCCTTCTGTTGCGTAGGCTTTCGCGGCGTTCACCGGAGAATCCGCAGCTTCTAGACGCCGAGGCAAAGAGACATCGAGTTTTAGTGCCCGCAGTCTCTTCTCCTCTCCAGCTCATGCAATCCAGCTCCACTACGCAGTCCTGAGAGTGCGAGTGCAGAGTAGCAGCGTGGGCTGCCGTCCATGATGTTGAGGACACCACCACAGCCAGTCGCCGCTCCATTGCTCCTTGCCCCTCGAGCCGTTTCCAGTCAACATGGCTTCACTCGCCACTGTGTTGTGCCACGTCACTCTACCGAGGTATGTCCTCTATTATCTGATACTTTGCTGTTCAATATCACACAACGCGGGTCTCATTCCCCTTTCCTTCACTGACTGACGGAAACCCACGGGGGAGACGACCATCAAGCAGCACCAGCCACGGCGACGACGCGCCGCCTCCCTCTCTCTGCATGCGCTGGTTCTGCGTGGCACCGGGGCTGCCCAACAAGGCCGTGCTACGGATCCGCACCGCGCCCAACAGCGACGCTGACGTGTGCGGCCGCTTCTCCAAGGGAAAGGCCATCGCGGCGTTCGCCAACGTCGTCGACATCCGCGACGAAAGCGACCCGTCGAGTGCGCCGCAGAAATGGCTCCACGTGGCCTTCCAGGACGAGCACACGGGCCGCTGGTCGCCTGGTTACGTGATGGCGAGTCTGCCGGACGGAATGCCGCTGCTTGTGCCCTGGGAAGAAGCTGGTACGGCGAGGGAGTTTGATGAACAGGGTTGAAGTTTCCCCCACTGACTGTGATTGAATGGATGGTGGAAACCCACAGGCTATATCCGCTGCTGCAACATCGACGAGCCGCGCGCGATTCTGTACGACAGCCCAGCGATGCACGCGCAGATTGTGGGCTCCGTGGACGCCGGCGAAGGCACGCGGTTCGCGTACGGCGTCGAGGAGGCCGCCAACGACCGCCTGCGTATCGTCCATGACATCTACAACAGCGTGTGGATCAACGCGTACGACACAGACACTGTGTGCGAGAAGATCGGCCACACGAACTGCACAGGTGCGTCGTCTGTTCTACTTCCTGTGGATGGTTTGGTCGGTGGACGCTAATGGGATTGATGGTGCCAGTTCCACATAGTTACTTTGCGCTCAATGAAGAGCTGCCTGCAGGCGCGCAGATCGCGATCCGTGCGTTCCCGTCGAGAGAAGCAGAGACCATTGGGCTGTTGAGTCGAGGCCAAGTCGTGGAGGCCCAGGCGCGGTGCGGGAAATGGCTCCAGGTCGCGAGCGCCGACGGTCAGGACTCGTGGATCATGTGGCAGACAGATACGTGGGAGCTTCTCACCGAGCTGCCTTCCCACACGTCGGAAAGATGCCGATTAATTGAGATCCCGGTTGTAGCGGATCCCACGCCCGTCCAGATCGAGAGCGAAAACGTCGACGACTCAGCCGTGGAGGTGGAGCAGGTCCAACCTACGGACGATGTTGAGATGACCAGTGAACAGCGTCCGTCGCTCACGATACACGACTCTAGTTTGCTCAATGGAGCTGAGAAGCATGAAGAAGAGGCTATCAATGCCAGGCCTGATGGCGACGCAGAAGCCGCACCCGAGCTGATGACGAAGGCAGAGGCACAAAAGTCGCCGGTCACAAATCTGTGCGAAGAACTGGCGTCCAACGGCATCACGAGTCTTGAAGAAGCACTTGAGGAAAGTGCAGTAGAGTCAGAGGCTGATGCTCCCGTGAGTGCTGAATTGCCGTGGGACGAGAGACCGCTCAATGGAAACCGACATGAGGAAGCTCACATCGATGACAAGGGTGAAGAAGAGACCGCACCGCCTCCAAGTGTCGATCAGTCGGACGAGAAAAATCAGGACGAAGTCACGGTGCCCCAGAAACCGGAGCCATCGTTGTCGTGGGAAGATCGACCGATCACATCAAAGGGCCAGGGATCTTACTCGCATCAGTTCGACGAAGACAGTGAAGCTCCAGCGGTGCAGACAGAACCACACAATGAACAGCCATCATTCTCATGGGAAGATCGACCGATCGCGACGAAGAGCCGTGGAACGTACGATTGGGAATCGTCTGTCACCCACGTTGAAGAAACTCCTACCATCGCACCTGAGCAATCACCCGATGTGGGCAACCCACAAATGCAAGTTGGGGAGCCGATGGCTCCAAACGACGTTACAGAAGCTGAAAGCTCCAAGGGTCAAACGGAGAAGGCGATAGAGACTGGTCACCCTGAAGCTGAGAATGTCGCTGCAGAAGACGACACGGAGGATCTCACCACTCAGCAGAATGGAATGGAAGAACCTGTCGGTCATGGTCATGGCTCCGCTGAAGGTGGCCTTTGGCAATGGGAAGAGGCACCATTGCCAGGTCGACATGCTCGGAAAGTTGCGCAAGAACTGGGAGGCGATGGGATTCCTCCGAAACTGACGCCAAGCAAGCGTGCACTGCATGAAGGTGCAGAAGAGGACCAGTGGAATACTGCTGCGCGTAGGCCTTCAGCAACAAGACGAACGGATGAAGTCGATGCCCCGATTACCGATTCAGCTACGACACTGAGCTCACCCAACACGTTTCCGAGTCATCCCGCTGTCGGTAGCGTTGCTCCAGATAGTGGATCCGTGACATGGCACTCTACTGACGCAGCGGAAGATCCTGATGTGTTCGAGGAAGCCGACAGTGTCAGCGATACTGCTGAGACGCGATCAGAGAATGGCCTGCCAACCAAAGAGGTTGACAGTACTGAGAACGAGTACGTGGACTCAGGACCAATCGATGAAGCGACGCCGATCGAAGTTGACGACGATGGTGATTTCGAGG
>JAADVE010000295.1:0-22838 GCA_023334595.1 Pythium utonaiense | reverse complement strand
TGGACGGGGCCTTGCTGCGTTTCGTGGACGGCGGTGTTGAGGGAGCCGCAGGTAGTGGCTCTGGGCTGGAAATGTCGTCTGCATCCTCCGTGTCCGAGTCGCTGAGAAGCAGATCCTGTGGATTTGTGAACTGATGGAAGCGCACCATGAGTCAGCAACTCGAATAATACTGTGAGGAATGGAGCAGAAGGTGTGAACGTACGTCGAGATCGTGGCGAAATATGTGGTCGGCATGGCAGATGAGAGTGCGGAGGAAGCAGGCGCCTAGCTCCACTGCTGAGGGGCTACTTGGGACAGAGGACTTGGTTGGATCTGTCGGCTTCAGCTCAAAAATAACGGAGTGCTGGAGGCGGATGATGGCATCAGTGATCTACAGAACCAACCATCTTTGAAGTTAGTGATCTTCGTCTTCCAGGAGATTCGATCGGATCTACTCACCACTCCAGTTGGATCCCACTCAGCCAGCCGTCGCCAGAGTGTGGTTAGCGCGTCCAAGCACTCCCGCTGTTCGATGCTGAGCGAGTCGATGGCGTAGACGAGTGGATACAAGAGCGAGTTGGTCACGGTCTCCTTTGGGTTCTTGGAATAGCCTCGAGAGAGGTATTCGAGTGTGGATGCAAGATTGCCCACAGACTCGCACTGCACAATCGGTGCGTGCTGGAGCTGGGCCAAGTATGAGTTCAACAGACGCACGAGAAGCTGGCACTGGGCCTTGGCCTTGATCTTTTGCTGTCGGAATACGCGCTTGATGGCGGCAAACACAGTTTTCTCTTGGATTAATCCATCAAACTGATTGCTTGCGATCTCACCCTTCACGCAAGCAAGCAATGCCGCGTGGACTTGCTGCTCAATACTGGAAGCTGTGGATTCCACGAGCATCTCCATGGACTTGGTCTCAGGGAAGAAGATCTCGTGGAGGTTGATCGCACCGCCCTGTTGCGAAAGAAGCACGTAGATGTATAGAGCGAGGATGCGGATCACGTGGAGCACGAGCAGCGGCGCTTCATGCTGGTCGTCGCTGTCGATTGCAAACGCCTTGGTCTCAAATGCTGACGCTGCGAGGGATCGAGACAAAGGAGACGCAACGGTACTCGTGGTCGCAGATCCCTTACCTGGCTTGTGTTTGGCGTGGCGCGTCATCGCTGGAAGCGTTGTCGATGCAGGCGCCGTGAAAATGGAAAGTAGCGATGCTCTGGGCACGTACGTTAGGAGCGGGCCAGGCGAGCACAAGAGAACGCTGGCAACAGAACAGGCACTGATGTCCGCACAGACAGCACGCGATCGCTGCAATAATAGACACTCGCCGACGCGGGTCCAGCGGGTCTTCAATGAGCAGAGGTGATGCGATCGATCGCGGCACGCGCAGACGCCGTGGTGGCAAGATTGCGCAGCTTTATTTAGCGCCTGTGCTGGTCGGGGTGCGTGGCTGATGGGATCAGCAGCGATGGCGATGGCTGTTGACGCAGGCGGCTCAGGACGGCAGTCAATCGCGGGTGGCTGGTCACAGTTGTGAGTTATTTGAAGCCCCGTCGTCGACCAGTCACCGTCACGCTGGACTCGCGAGCCGGCCGTTACCAAAGGATCTCTTCTATTTCAGCCAATCAAATGAGGTTATAGGTGAGACCGATGCGTATCATTGGTGGATAATACAAGGAAGATGCTCGGGGTACACGTCGAAGTACGCGCGTAATCTTTTATAGCGATTCGATTGGTTGAAAAGACGAAAGGGTACACTTGTGGAGCTGGGGGTACGCTGCTGAGTCAGTGCAAGTGAGACCGAAAGAGTCGGACAGGCGGCAGGCACCATTGCCACGCAAGCAAACGCGCAGCGACACTGCAGCTCCTGGCGTTCATTCGACGAGTCTACTGGTACTGCGACCCTCACGCGTACACTCATAGTTACGGGCAAGCATGGCGCGCAAGAAGCGAGCGTATATGCCGGGCATCGCGTGGCACGTGGGTGCGCACTTGTCCGGCGTGCTGATCCTCGGGTTGTCGTACGTCAAGGAAGACAAGGTGGTGTCGGCGTTGCGGTGGGCGCTGTTCGTGTTTTTCCTCTTCGCCAGTGCGGACGTCGCGCTGTCGCGCTACCACCACTGGAAGTTCCAGCCGATTGAGCCGCAGCCCAAGAGGTACGCGCTGATTACGGGCGCGACTTCGGGGCTGGGGCGCGAGATCGCGTACATGCTCGCAGAGAAGAAGTACTCGCTGGTGCTGGCGGGGCGAACCGAGCCGATTCTGGAGCGCATGCGAGCTGAGATTGAGTTCGTGAACAAGCCTGTGCAAGTGGAATACTGCGTGTGCGATTTGTCCGAAGCGGCCGGAATCCAGAAGCTCCTCGACCACCTGAAGGAAAAAAACTTCACGATCGATCTGCTGGTGAATGCTGCTACAGACGCAGAACTCAAGCACTTCCACGAGCTCCCAAGCAACCAGATCGAAGGTGTGCTGCAAGTGAATGTCAACGCGATGGTGCGCATCACCCACGCAGTTGTGGAGGGGATGGTGAAGCGCGGAATCGGACGTGTACTCAACGTGTCGACAGTCGGCGCCGTCGCCAGCACACCGAATGCGGCGTTGTTTGGAGCGTCGAAGGCGTTTGTGACCAGCTTTACCCAAGCCATCAACTACGAGCTACGTGCTACGGGTGTGACGGTGACATGCTTCGTTGCAGGACCGTTGGAAGTGAACTTAAACGACCCGAATGTTAGCAAGAAGGCGCTGTCCACAGCGGAGTACTGGCCCTGGGTCGTGCATCCCAAGGACGCTGCAACATTCGCGATCGACGCACTGTTTAACGCCCAAGACGTGGCGTACGATGCGTACTTGAACCAGCTCTGGGCGTTTTTAATGCGTGCATTCGTCCCGACGCGCGTTGGCCAAGCCCTCATTGCGGTGGCTTGGCAAACGCCTCGCAATGCCTGGGAACAGATCAAACGATAGACATACTGGTTTGACTCAGGTGCTGGTTGGTCCAACTAATTCATGTACAATGCAGTGCATTTCTTGCTGATCTCAGTGGTGCATTCTCGAACTAGCCTGACGCCTCGCTGTTGCTGTTGGTCTCTATGGGGACTCGTGAAGCTGCTTCACAGCCAACTGCTGGACGCTTGTGATGACTTCCAGAAGCGGATGGTTCTGTTCCCGAGCGATGATCTGAATACAAAGACGCTTAGCCCCAAATCGACAGTACATGGTATCTGTAGCACTCACCTTGCAGTCTTCATACTCAGGGTGGGCGTTCACAATCTGCCCGTCCATTGAGCCGACCTTCACACGGACCTTGTAGTCTCCGTAGTTGGTTTCTATAAATCGACGCTCTAGCGCTGTCCGTTCCATGAGCTTTCGGCGGACACCGAGTGTTGTTGTCTCTCGAAACAGCGTCTTTGTGATCTCTGCCTCCTGCTCTGGCTTACACAGTACACTGAGAAGCGTTGCCGGGCGGTTCTTCTTCATCTGGATAGCCTGTGTCCATACATCTAGTGCCCGGTGCTTCTCCAGCAGTAGCTCCTGCACATAGCCGAGAACTTGCGGGTTGAGGTCGTCGATGTTGGTCTCCAAGATCACCACCGGCTCTCGCTTGCTGTCCATTGCCTTCACGGATGCTGCAGTCGCTAGCCCCGACCTTGTGCCAATCGCCACGCGCACAATGTTCGCGTGCTGTGGGAACTCCTTCGTGCCGGCGCCGACTCCCGTGTGGGTGGGGACGAACGGAGGAGGCTCTCCGTACGCTGTCGCCAATGCTTTCACAAGGCTGATGCCTGTAGGTGTGACTAGCTCGCCCTTCGCGCCTTTTGGTGCTGGACACACCGGCACACCTATCATCAAACGGAATGTTGCAGGTGGAGGCACAGGCAGAATCCCATGCGCACAATGGACGGTGCCAGATGAAAAAGGTACTGGCGAGCAGTACACTTCCCGTACACCCAGCAGGTCCAAAGCAACGATCGAACCCACGGTGTCCACGATGCTGTCGATAGCGCCGACCTCGTGGAAGTGGATCTCATCGATCGTCGTGCCGTGCGTATGCGCCTCCGCCTGTGCCAGAAGCGTGAACGCCGCCAGACTCTTCTCCTTCGCCCACGCAGACAACGCACTCTGCTTGATCATCATCGAGATCACCGACAGATTCCGCATCGGCTCTCCATCATGCGAATGGCCGTGCTCATGATCATGACTGTGGCCATGTCCATGATCATGATCGTGATCATGACTGTGACCATATCCATGATCATGATCGTGATCATGACTGTGGCCATGTCCGTGGTCATGATCGTGGCTGTGGTCATGGCTGTGACCCTGGCTGTGACCCTGGCTTTGACCTGGAGTCGGCGCACTGCGGTGTCCGTACTTGGACACGACCTCAATCTTCGTCCCAGCGATGCTGCCAGGCCCCTTCCACACCTTCTTCACCTGCAGATCCCACTCGCCCTCGATTCCTGGCAGCGACGCCAGCGCGCGTTTGATCCCGTCGATCGGAGAGCCCTGACCATCGCAGCCATTTCATCAATCACAACGGATCCACACCACCACCAAGAGCTCACAAACGCAATCATTCATCCAACCCACCGCATCGATCAGAGCGCCTAGCAGCATGTCGCCAGCCACGCCCGCCGAGCAGTCGACGAACGCGATCGTCTCGCCCGCTCCGCTCATGGTCGCTAGATCAGATCGGATGTGACCTGCAGATCCGAGGAGCTCTTGAAGTGGATCTTCATTCGCAGCTTTCATTGGCTGAAATATCACCTTCAAGAACTATTTTTGTCCAATCCGAATCAGATCTATTTAACATATCTAGTTAACCGCCACCGCCTTTCTTGCTGCTTGTTCTAACAGCCCTTCAAGCTCAAGCTCATCTTGATGTTCATGGCTGCGAGCTCGTTCGCGAGGTACCGGAAGACGTACGGCATGGCCACGGCCTGGCAGCTCTCGCCACTCTGGCACACCGTACAGAACCACTGGGTCTTGCTCTTCATGGCAATCGCCAGGTCGCCCTGGCCGGCAGTCTCCACGGTCGCACGCTGGGTGGCGTTCGAGAGCAGTGAGCCGCAGTTGGTACACACCGTCGCAATGTGCTTGTCCGAACAGTTCATCAGACGATCCTGGAGCAGGAACGCACAGCCGTGGGCCAGCAGCGAGTCACGCTCCATCTCACCGAAACGGATACCTCCACCCTTCTTACGGCCCTTCACTGGCTGGCGCGTAAGCGAGTTCATCTTGCCCGTAGCACGCACCTGCGACTTGTCGCTGACCATGTGACGCAGACGCTGGTAGTACACAACACCAATGTAGATGTCGGCGTGCATGACCGTGCCAGAGATACCGCTGTACAGCGGCTCGCTGCCCATGTAGTTGTAGCCGTGCTCGCGGAGCTGCTCGCCGAAGTAGTCAATGACGCGGTCCTTCTCCGAGAACTGGAACGGCGTCGAGTCCATGTACTTGCCCTTGAGCGCACCGGTCTTGGCGGCCATCGACTCGACAAGCATACCAATCGTCATTCGCGACGGGAACGCGTGCGGGTTGATGATCACATCTGGCGACATGCCCGACTCGGAGAACGGCATGTTCTCCTGAGGCCACAGGATACTCATGACACCCTTCTGACCGTGACGCGACGAAAACTTGTCACCAATGGTTGGGTTACGCACAAAGCGCAACTTCACGCTGGCCTTCGTGTGCTCCGAGGCCTGTGTTGGGCCACCAATCATGTTGATCTGCTCGATAATGGCTGGCTCGCTCTCCTTGTGCTTCTGGAAGTGGTGCTCGCCCGTGGTTTCGTCGATCCAGCATGCCAGTGGGTCGCCCTGGTTCACGACCTGGCCAATGTGAGGGAAGCCATCGCGGTCCAGCTTGGCCGTGCAGAACTCGGTCTCGCCCGTCGCCGTGTTTGGCTTGATGTTCGAGAAGTACTTCTTGGACGACTTGCCGCCCTGCTTGCCATCCGCACCGATGTCGACCTGGATCTGCTTGTACACCGAGGCGTGACCGAAGCCGCGCTCGTACGCCGACTTGTTCAAGATCATGGCGTCTTCCATATCGTAACCAGTGTACGAAATCACGGCCACGACAGCGTTGGTACCCAGTGGGTACTCGTCGAGCTGGTACTCGCGCAGACGCTCGTTTTGCACGATCGGAACCTGTGGCGACTGGATGCGGTACATCTTGTTGTCCGTACGGTGGACGATCGAGTGTGCAGGTGTGCCCATGGTCTGCTTGGCCATCTGACACTGGTACATGTTACGCGGCGACTGGTTGTAGTCCGAGAACGGCGTAAGCGAAGCGACGAGCGACAGCATGTTCGTTGGCTTGATCTCCATGTGCGTGGTGGCTGGACGGATGTCGTTCTTGGTCACGGCAATGTCCATGAAGACCTGCTCCATAGGACCGATCCATTCGATACGCTGCGTGTCCATCTGCTTGACAGGACGCGTCATACGCGCGGCATCCGCCTGCAGGAAAAGACCAGGGAAGCAGCCACCGATCGTTGGCTCGATCAGGCACACCTCCAGGTTCTCCACAATGCCGTGGGCCTTGCGCTCGTCTGGCGAGACCGCCGACTTGACGCTGCGCAGAGCCAAAGCGATGCGCTTGCACACTTCAAGCGGCGCACCACCAAGCACTTTGCCGTTGTGCATGATCGGCAGGTAGTGGTACGGCACGACAAGCGCACCATCAGCGTAACCGCTGCTTGGGATCATACCGAGCGTCGTCAGGAAGCGCGCGAGCTTGAGCTCTTCGGCCAGATAGTCATCAGGGTTGTGTGGTGGGTAGCAGACGAGCTGACACTCGACCGCCAAGTGGTTGAGCAGACCACACGGAGATCCATCGGGCGTGTGGACTGGGCAGAGGAAACCCCATGAGTCAGGCAGCAGCTTTCGCACCGCCGTTGTCTTCATCTCCGTGAAGAACTGACCACGGTGAACCGATCGGAAGTGCGAGAAGTAACGGTAGTAGTTCAGCTTCTCGGCGACGATCGTGTAACCAGCGACCTGCATCAAGTCGAGACCGCTCGACGAACGCAGGTTACCAGTGTTGAGGAAGTAGGTCATGGCGTGGCCGATGTTGGTCGTTCGCTCCCACATCTTGCGCATGTAGACCTGGTCGAGGACGATGGCCTTCTTGGACATCTGCGCGTCCTTGATGATGTTGGCACGGATCGCCGACAGCGACTCCTGCAACTTCTCCTTCAGGATCATGCCGTACAGGTGACCTGGCAGCAGCAGCTCGTGGTTCATGACGGAATCCGAGTTATCCTCACGGATGTCGCCCTTGGCAAACGCGTACAGCTTACGGATCATCAAGCAGATGAGCTCCACCTTCTGCGTGCGGCCCTTCTCGCCCTTAGGAATGTGGACAAAGAGGTAGTCATCGAGCATCTTGGAACCGATCTCGACGTTGCTCATCGAGTCGTACACGTATGGCATCACGTGGCGGAAGTGCTTGCCAAGGTATGCGAGCGCTTCGTCACGCGAGTAGATCGAGAACTTCTTGGCCTCGCGCAGAATCAACTCCACACGCGCGCTCAGGTACGTGTTCTCGTGCTCGCCACGCAGCACACGCTCGTAGATCTCACGATCCGTGAGTGGGAAGAGCGCCTTAAGCATGAGACCAACTGGGATCATGAACTCCTGCTTGCGCACACCAAATCGAAGCGTGGCGTTACCATCCTCGAGGTAGTGCATCGTGACCGTGACGGCCGTCTGGTCGCGCTTGACACACTTCATGAACACCGCGAGCTCGGAGTAGAGCGCGCCACGGTTCGCGAACGCGCCACGGCGCACGGCCATGATGTGGTGGCGGCGAGGCATCTGCAGCAGACGGACACAGCGCTCGTTACCGTTACAAATAAAGTAGCCGCCCATCTCGTTGGCTTCTTCACGGGCCTGCACAAGCTCTGGTGGCGTGAGGCCGTTCAGGTGGCAGCGCTTAGAGCGCACCATGATCGGGATGTCACCGACCACACGCTGGATGCGCTCGACGTTGTTCGAGCCGGCAAACGTGCGTGCGAGCGTCACGACCAGCGGCGCGGTGTACGACACACCACGCTGACGGCACTCACTGGGCAGCATCTTGCGCTCGCCCGTGATCTGGTTCTCGCTCGTGGGGAAGCCGATCTGCGCGCTCTCGATCCAGAACGCCATTTGGTGCTGGTTCGGCACATCCACGAGCACCTTAGGGATGTCGGCGATCGCGAGATCGAGACCTTCGGTGATGAAAAAGTTGAACGAGTCCAAGTGCGGCGACACCAGCTTCTGCAGCTTCTCGTTGGTCTTGGTCGGGCACGAGCGCGGCACGCCCGACGGGTTGGTGGCCGGCCAGGACGTGCCGAAGTCGGCCGCCTTGCTGGCCTTCTTGCTGGGCTTCTTGGTCTTGCCGTCGCCCGCCATGGTGTGCTCTAGCTGCTTCAGAGCGGAAAGAGAAGGGTGGGTCGGTCGCGCTGCCTGTCAGTCACGTACACACGCAGACGCTGGAGGAACGCGAGCGATGGAGAGGCGAATGCAATGCAATGGTCGCCACCAGCCAATTGAGCTCGCCAATTGCGACCAGACCAGTGGCCTTTCGCGGCTGAGTGGAAGCGGCTAAAACACCTCAAACCCAGAAAAACCTAATCTTGGAACGATGGTTCAAAACCTCGAGAGTTACCAAAACCTCGATTGGTAAAGTTGACTCGATCTCTCTGAAAGTTAACCCGCCTCCATTTCCCGCTCTGCGTGGAAGGAAACGAAAATGGAGGGCAACGAGGGCGATCTGCGGAGGTATATGACGGACTTTGAATGGTTATCTGCGTACAAAATGCAGCCCATGCGAAAGCTCATCTCACGGCGGATCTGTCAGTGGTTTTTATACATCTATATGATCTCTATGAGGCTCACTGGAGCGGTTCCCGTGTGCCAGTCACCTCGGCTCGACCACGCAGCCCGTGGCGTCGCGTTGGTCAATGACGACGCGAATAGGAGCAGAGACCACCGGCGCATCCGTTTCGTTGCTGTTGGGAACAAAACTGACGCGCTGGGGTGCGTGTACCACTAGTGGTTGGCGGCTAAATATGGCTGCGGGCCGCCTGACTCCACACAACAACAGCCCGGGGACCGCAACGCGCCACCACACCCGCGACTGCACGTGTTGTCTCCGTCTCCGCCTCGCTCACGTGCCCCAGGCGAGGAGACGTATTCCAGCTGCTGTGGTGGGCGTGGGGCCGACTCATCCTGGCGTTGAATGGCGAGTGTGGCCAAGGCGGAGTCCGTGTTCATCGTCATCTCCGTGCGCGACCCGTCTTCTCGCCTCGACCGTCATTTTCTCCCAATCCAAGCCCTTTAAACAGCTACACTGGTGCGGCTGCAGGTCCACGATCCAGGGTGGCTGCCTCCTCTGGGCGTCCCGCTAGTCGGTCACCACGAGGGCATGGCGAGTGAGCCCGATCCCGCAGTTCCAGCCACCGAGAGCGACGAGGCTGCCGCAAGCGAATCCATGCCAGCGGCAGCTGATACGAGTGACCGGAGGGGCAGTGGCTACATTACATCAGGCCACCTGCCCAGTGCAATCGACGACGAGTCTGCTCGTGACGTACCAGCCCAAGCTACCACCGGCCACGATGGAGACAATCGACAACTGACACCGCAGTCTCGACAATCAGTTCGCACTCTCGTGCGTACTCCCACCAACTTGATGATGCCGCCCCCACCCGTCGGAGACGCGAATATTGAAGGAGACATGGATGTCGCCGCAGTCGTCTCGGGCAGTGAAAAGGTTTTGCCAGGCGAGGCCGAACTGATCGATCGGTTAGTGACGAATACGATCGTACCGACCGAAAACACTCTGTTTGCCGACGAACGGATTGGCCGCATGGACTCAATTCACCCGTCGCGAAAGCCTACTGACACGCTTGTGACGGCTGTGTTGAGCAGTCGCTCGTCCTCGAACGCAGACCGAAGATCGCAACAGCCAAACGGTGATCCGCCGGTACTCGCAACGACGACCACAAACGGAGATACTGTTTTGAACCGCTCTCCCTCCAAACTTGGTGACGCCATCGATCAGAACGAGCAGATTTACGTGACCAAATCGGCGGGTGGCTCGACGTCACCGCGACGCAGCAGTCTTAGTCGCCTACTCCTTCCTCAGCAGTCAGTAGGCAGTCGGATTCACCCGATCACAGCAACAGCATACGCACCGAACTCCGAAGCCAACGTGGATCGCGACGATTCCGACGTCAGTGATGAACCATCGACGACCAGTCTCGGGCGAAGCAGTACAAGACGAGGCAGTACTTCACGACACAGCATGAGGCGATATAGCGTTGAGCGAAGCAGCGTTGGTCGCAACACTGGCCCGACGCTAGCCACGCAAACTGTCCAAATTGCCGGTGCAAGAGCGTCGAAGAAATACACACAACGATACATCTACGAGAAGACACAAGCTTCCGTTGCAGACATGTTCGACAAGCCAGCGCAATCGCGCAACAGCCGACTCGTGGTGAGGATCATCTTCGTGTGCATTATTGTCAACATCGGAACCCTCGCGATGGAAACGTGTGACGGTCAAAATCACGGAAGCTCGGCACCTGGCTACCCGTATCTGCCGGATGAATCCGTCTACAAGGCCCTTGATGCCTTTTTTACGATGATCTTTACCATTGAGTTCATCGGACGTATGGTTTCTCAGAAGTGCAAGCGTGCAATGCTTACAGACTCGCTGACATGGGTGGATCTACTCGCGCTTTCACCCTGGTATCTCCAGCTAGCGGCGTCATCGTCAGGGCAAGACTTCAATCTGGACGAATACGACGGGCCTGCGCACAAAATAGGGCTGCTAAGACTTCTCCGGATCAGCCGCTTGGGCTTTATCTTGCGAAACTTCGAGAGCATGCGAATACTCGTCGCGTCGATCAAGGCTAGCATTCCACCACTCCTCATCACGATGTTCTTCCTCTTTACGTCGGTCATGCTCCTCGCGACTGCGATCTTCTATGCGGAACCGTGCTACAACCTTTACACGTGCCCCTTCACGGACATATTCAACTCGGCATATTTCATCATGGTCACGTACGTAACCTGATGGGCAAATGTGTTAACTTGACGGGCTCGCCGGTAACAATCTTGATTTCATGAACAGGGTTGCAACTGTTGGCTACGGTAACCAGCTCCCGTCGACGAGAAACGTCTTGGCGATGAGCATCTCCTTTGTTGCAATGGTGTTCGGCCAACTCTATTTGGCGATGCCACTCGCGATTGTCGGTAACAATTTCCAAGATACATACGAAGACTTCCAGAACAGCAAGCGCCGGCGATTAAGGCGACATGACACGACACTTAACCCCTTCGACTCTGTGAAGCTGAATCGCAAATCGCAGAGGCTATGTGAAATCCAATACCACATGCTGCATGCGTGGCGAGTCGTCCAAATCAATCTGGACAAACTCTTCAAGAAGCGAAACGAAGCGAAGGAGGCTGGTCGCATAAGCTCACTGTCTGCTACAGCGCAGGTCATTGCGAGCAACATACACTCGCTCGAGTCAGAATTGATTGCTCAGCAAAAGCGTCACACCAAACTCAAGGAGGCAATCGAACACCTGCTGGATACTCACGCAGAAGCGTGCAAGCTTCTCGAAACATTCGTACCACACAAACGCAATGCCCGCATTGAAGAAACTGCTTCTGCTTCCGCGGGCGAGACGGTGCTCTCCCACGTATGGAAAGCTCTCGCAAAATCACGATTCGGTAGCCGGGATCACCAGGCTTCAGATCCTCGGACGCTTTCACACTCCCACAGAGGGCGATTGTGGCTTGCACTTGAGGTCCCAGACTCGTCGACTTTGGCCACCGTGGTCAACCGTGTCATGATGGGCTTCGCACTCCTCAGCGTCTGGATCTTCTTTTGCGAGTCTCTACCTGAACTGATGGATAACGGAGTAGAGACTCAGTCTTGCCGGCGGGTTGTTGAAGAGTACTGCAGCGGCAAAGGCTTTGCATCTCTCGATTCAGGCTGCTTTCACCGGGTGTCCAACAATACGGTAGATTGGAATACGCGCCTGAATTTCGATTGTACAGCATCTCGTGACCACGCAGCTTGCTACGGCAATGGTCTCAATTTTGGTTCACTCGATGATGACGCGTTACCGTGCGAGAATGCGTTCAGTGAAGCTGGGGTTTCTGTAATATGCTACCGGATGCAGTGCCTTTCATCAGCCGCGATCATCAACATGGAGCCGTACTGGATCTACTTCGAGTGGTGCTTCGGAATTAGCTTCCTGAGCGAGATGCTGCTTCGATTTTACGCTTGTCACGAGCGTCTCCGATTCTTCCACGACATGTACAACGTATTCGATGTCCTCGCGGTTCTGCCCTTTGGGTTTGAGCTTTCGGACTACATCTTTCGAGGAGTGAAGCCATCGTATCCAATCGTTGCATCTTCGCCGTCATTTCTATCAGTGATCCGCGTGCTGAAGACGATGCGCATCCTGAAGCTGACGCGTCATTTTCGAGGCACGAAGGTGCTAGTTCAAACGGCGAAAGAGACTTGGAGACAGCTCCTCATTCCGGTACGTCGGTGCGTTCCCGTTTGCCCTAGTGCCTGATAAACCTTCTCACTTGTCTATTGATTCGAACAGATCTTCTTCTTGCTGACTATGTGTATCCTCGCGGCTGCAATGCTGTTCGAAATTGAACGAGGAACGGAATGCTTCGTCGGCAGTTCGTGTATGTGGTGGGGGAAGGAGCTGCTGACTCCTGAGATGGTTGAAGGACTTCCTCTGGGCAAACGTATCCTGATCCAAGACCGTAAAAAATCGATCATCACCGACATGATGCAGTCGACGTGGCTCTCTGCAGCGACATTCACGACTGTCGGTTATGGTGACATGAGGCCACGGACATCGATGGGCCGAATGCTAACGATGTGTATCGCACTCGTCGGCACAATTTACACGTCGATGCCGATCACTCTCGTGGGAGGCAAGTTCCGATCGCTCTATGCTCGCCATGCACAGAAAATCCACGTTCGTCGAGCCGGATCATCGACTTCATGGAAGACGAAGCGCAACTTGCTTGGTAATGGCCCTCAGCAGGGGCTTATCGAAGACGAAACGCTGGAGCCCCCGAACGCCCACTCATTGGTCGATGAAATGGCTCGTATGTTCAAGCTGGACGAAGACGAGATAGGGATGCTGCGCCAGTTCCAGTTAATGAAGCGTACGCTGCAGAATCTTCAGCGCAACTTGAACAACATGTACGAGGTGAACAAGGAGTTGCTGCACCGCATTCATCCGCAACGCCTGTCGCTGCGGCCAATCGGACCGGATACTCCCGTCGCAGCGGTGAGCTCGAATGTCGACCGCAAAGCCGACTCTATGGAGCACGCAGTGGACGAAAAGAGCCAGGCGATCATGGTAAGCTCGTGCGTTGCATCGGTCTGTATCGCTGAGAGCACACACGCTAACGTTTGTTTCGGTGGATTTGTGCCTCTGCTAGGACACTCTACTCCAGTTCTCCCGCCTCGTGGAGAAACTGCAAGACGCGCCGCAGTTCTTTGAGGCCTTCGAGCCCGAGCCAGTGAACATCGCCAGCCAGACAGAGGGCATTGAGAAGCTGCTGCCTCCAGCCTTGAAGAGCCGACTGCTGCACACGCACGGGGATCCGCAGGGCCGCGCGGACGCTCCCTGATATCTCAGGCCCCACACCGCTTTCGAACCCTGATAGACATGATAGAAACGCTTCTAAAGAACCCAGGGAAGGGTTCAGAGAAACCTCTGGAAACCCATGTTCCGAGCACTCGGTATGCGTTGCCAGAGGCTGTTACCCACCGCAGCCAACAGGTCTCGGGTATCGCACCACTCGCCAATATTGACCGCGGCACGCGCGCTCGCGACTCGCCTCCACGCGACGCTAGCCGGTCTCTATCCATCCGCCACCCGCTCCGCATCCACTGCACTGCGCACCACTCTCCGCACGCGTCGTTCCGGTCGTCTCCACCCTCCTGCAAGCCACGCAAACCCGCCTGCAAGCCACGACAAGATGAAGGCGATTCGCGCGCGCGTTTCCGGCTCGCGCGTGCGCTACATGAAAGAGGGCTTCGACTTGGACCTGACGTACATCACGCCAACTCTCATCGCCATGGGCTACCCAGCCAGCGGCGTGGAGAAGACGTACCGCAACGACATCGCAGAGGTCGCGGCCTTTCTCGACTCGCACCACGCCAAGAGCTACCGCGTCTACAACCTCAGCGAGCGCAAATACGACTACAGCAAGTTCCACCAGCAGGTGAACGAGTGCGGCTTCCCGGACCACCACCCGCCGCCGCTGCAGCTGCTGCTGGACATCATGAACGACATGCTCCAGTGGACTGCGCAGCGAGACGAGAACGTCGTGGTCGTGCACTGCCTCGCGGGCAAGGGCCGCACGGGCGTCGTTTGCTCGTGCTTCTTGCTGCTCACAGGGTTCTACGGTAACGTGTTCGCGATCCGTAGTGACCGCGAGCTGCGGCAGTTGGCCAACACGGCGATCCGCGACTTCTGGAACGCGCGAGGCCAGGGCGTACGCTATCCCAGCCAAGCGAGGTACATTTACTACTTTCTCCGCGTCGTGATACGTCTGGGCATGAAGCCACGCGAAATACCACGGCTTCCTCCAGCCAAGAAGATGGTACGTGCGTCGCGGTTGTGACGAGTGGGACGAGTAGGACGGCATGGTCTCACGAAGTTGGTTCTCTTGGGTTGTAGCTGCTGAAGCGAGTGGTGCTGAATGGCATTCCAAACTACGAGGCACAGCAAGGCGGAGGCTGTACGCCGTTTCTGCAGGTTTTGCCGGCTCCGTCACAGCACGAGAAGCCGGCACTGCTGTACAACAGCTCGTGGCAGAATCCGAACTTTGAGACTTACGCAGCAGACCCAAACGGCAGCATCGTATTCGAGACCAACTGCATCCTCCAGGGTGACGTCATGATCCGTGCCTTCCACGCAAACGCCAACTCGATCCTCGGACGCCACGTCGTGCAAATGTTCCACGTGACCTTCAACACGGACTTCTTCCGCAAAAACGTAGGTCGCTGCGTGTTCACCCAACCTACACGTGAAGCGCTAACTCCGTCTCTCTCAATCAACAGTGCGACTTCCTGCGGCTACAGAAGCAGGAAGTGGATGAAGCCCACGACAACAATCGCTTCCCGGACTCGTTCTGTCTCGACTGCTACCTGGAGCCAGTGGTGGAAGATGACAGCTACTACCCAGACGATGACCACTACGGTTACGAACTGGAGGAAGAGTTGTCCCCGACAGCTCTGACCGATCCGACTGACCCTCTCTCGAGACGCAGCAACGTGAGCTTGAATGGCAATGGGTATGATCAGCCGAGAAGGTCCACGCAAATGAGGCGCGAGCCCAGCTTCCAGCCACAGCTGGAGACGTCTAAGATGGGTTGGCTGCACAAACAGGGCGGATTTGTCAAGAGCTGGAAGAAGCGGTGGTTTGTCGCTCGTGACGGCCAGCTCATGTACTTCGCGAAGGCATCGGACCCAACGCCGCTGGGCGTCGTGGATTTGCGTGGCGTTCGAGTCGACACGGCGTTCCCAGAAGAAACAACAGCACGAAACAAGTACCTTTACTACTTCAAAGTGATTCCTCGCAAACGGGACGAGCGAACGTGGTACTTTGGGGCGGATTCCGAGCAGGAGATGGCCAAGTGGCTGCGCGTGCTGTCGACGCAGAGCTGCTTTGGCATGGAACCTTCGAACCCGTCGGTGCCAGAACGTATGAGGGCGACGACCACGGCGTACCGCAACAGTGATTTCTCGCGTCCGCCATCCCAGAACCACCCGCGCAGTATCACGTTCAACGAGCAACGCGGTCACGCGGAGAATTCTCTGCGACACTCCGAGTCCCATGTGACGAGCATGAAGCGAGCCGTGGCAGCCAGTATGATCGACTTCTCTGCGTCTCAGTCGTCGAATCACGCGCAGCGCGGTTCGTTTGGGGGACCAGAGTTCATCGCACGTAGTCCGCCTCCAAATATGAAGACGCACCAGGTCGCTCGAGTGAACACGAGCAACGTGGACGATGCCTTCTTCGCTCAGTCACTGAATTCGTCGGCGCATTTGAATCGCGGTCGGTCCCAGTTATGGTCCCAGCCATCTACAATCTTAGATGCCGGTGACGAGGACGAAGACGACGAAGTGGACGACTACGTGCCGCTCCTGTCCAGCACACAGACCTTGTCGGCCTTCACCAAGTCTCAACCAGTGGGAAGTATTGGGAGTGGGCTCCTCCTATCGGATCTCGACCGCTTGACCGTGCTGCAAGAACCGTCCAATGACGATTTCAAGATCGGTATGTACATCTACACAGCGGATGAACTCCAAACAGCAGCAAGGATGCAGGAGTATGTGCTGAGAACCACCATGGAAGCTGGTGGTAGCGGCGTGCGGCTCCCTATCGCCGAAGTGGTCAAGCAGGCTGTGTCGTTGCGCGACTTTGAGTACGCAGAGCGAGTGATTGCAGAAATTGTGGTGCTCCATTTTCCAACACTGGAGGATGCGATGGAGTGCAACCCGGCCATGTTCGTTGATACCATCTGCAACGGCAGCAGCATCGACTCTCAAGGGCTACCAGTGACGTCACCCCCAGGCAGTCAGCGAAGGCGTCTAGCAGAGACCGAGTTTTAACCAGCTCTGGTGTTGGAATATTTGCGGAAGCACGCCATGCAGTGAGACTACGAGTCCAGACGCAGTTCCACTGACCCTCAGGGGGAGAGAAGGCAGAAACGCTCGCGTCAGGGTCGCAAAAGACCGTCGGTGGGTTGTGGTGGGTGCAGGACATCAAGAATGGGGTGCCGAGTCGCTCGAAAGAGGATGTTTCAGGAAGGAGTCTTTGCTGCAGCTTCTTCCTGCAGAAAGAAAGAATGTGTTGGCCAGGTTTCCGAGAAGAGAGTCCGTTGTGTGGAGGTTCGAATCGAACGAATGATCGCGCTTGCCACCTCTGTCTAAGTACATTTTGGTCGAACACCGACAGGCTGGAGGGATGCAATGGTGGATGTACTTCAATAGAATCGCTGTAGTTGGGTTCATGGTCTGGCCCGATCTGGCCACCACACTTCCTCAATCCAGCGGAAAGCTCCGTTCGACCAGCAGTTCCCTGAGCCAGCCAGTGCAGCACGTGAGACTATACGTCGGGCTGGAAATGAGTGGGTACATGGCACCGCAGGTAATGTAGTCAGCAGGGGCTCGAATCTCGAGGTGTTGTCAGGCGTTGTCGTGAGTCGAGCGAGCGTCTCGGATGTTCAGTATCACATTCTCTGTGGACATATCAAACCACGACACACGCAGACTCTATCATGGCTGAGTACGAAAGCGACACCACGGATACCACGGTGGGCTTTGGTGAGATCAACTACGCCTTTGCAGCGGCCACGACGCCGCTGTCGGATTTTGGCGGAGACGAGCAGTCCTACGACGCCAACGTGCACGGCGACGAAGAAGACGAGGAGCAAGACGAGTCAGAGGAAGAAGATGATGACGATGAAGACCAACCACAGGTCCAAGAGCGGGTCGTACAGGCCGATGGTTCGGTGGTGATCACCATCAAAGGAAGCGGTGACGGGTCGACCAAGCGCTCCAAGAAGAGCTCGTCCAAACGCTCGAAGAAGCAGCCTCGGAAGGCGGAGCCCTCAACTGCTACCAAGCTCACGGCCGTCGCACTGAACGCCATGGCGACAGCAGCAGTCTCGTGTGGCACGGCCCACGCCCCTGGTGCGATCCAGACAGGCCAGTGGTCGGCTGGACTCTTCGACTGCTTTGACTTCTGTGTGCCCAACTGCTTCATGGCGACGTTCTGTCCGTGCATCTCTGCGGCTCAGATCGCGTCTCGTGTCGGCTTCAAGTACACAACTGTGTTGCTTGTGTTTGGCATCGCTGTAGCGCTCGAGCTCCTTATGTACATCTTGGCAATCGCGACGATGCAGACTGGCGACAGGCTCACTTACTCCTACGCGTATGGGTACGCTTACTACAACTTAGAGTCGGGTGCCACGCTCACGGCGTGGGCCTACGTCGGCTTCGTGATCTCCTTCATCCTCTTCGTGGCATACTGGCAGCTCCGCACACGTGTCCGCGCAACGTTTCAAGTACCAGGCGACCAAGTCGGTGACTTCTGTCTCTCGTTATTCTGCTCGTGTTGCTCGCTGGCGCAAATGGCTACACATGTGAAGAGCTATAAGCCTGGCTCTTGTGACTTCGGCGCTCCAGACGAGCTGGCAGCCTACACGGATTGAATAACTTCATGAGGCGATGTGGTAGGAGTGGAAAACGGGGTGTCTGCACGTGTAACGTTTACATGAATCGTGAGATGGAGGGGGATCGCATACTGAGCAGCGTCTTTCATTCCGTCGTTGCTTATGTTGTGGTGCGGTTTTGGAACCCGTTTGTACCCAAGAGCGTTAAGCGCAAGCGTGCTCGCTTCTCACCCGAGCCTTGCTAATGCTCTTGCCTGAGCGCGTTGGACTCGCTCGGTTCATCGCACACCCAGTGGTGAGCTGTCCGTGGATTTTTACGATGTGGCGGTTTCGTGTCCTTCAACTCTAAAATGTAATACCTGTCATAATGGAACTGACAGCTCCAATCAAAGGGTGAATAATGGGTTTTTAGAATGTAATACACCGCCTATTACGATTTAATTGTGGAGAATGTCGCTCACCATAAACCCATTCCGAACATTTCATAATCAACTGAAGGACGAGGGTTCAAAGTCTCACGGACGGGAGTAGGTCACCCAGTCGAAGCGGAAGCTCACCATAAACCAGTCCAACCAGCTTTGATAATCTACACGTAGGTATTGTAAGTCGCATCGGGCAGTCGCTCTCGAGGCGTCCACTGCGATCTAGGCGACTAGATCTCGCTGGTCACCGGTGAGCTCATTTCCAAATCAACAACTACATCACCAAGACACTCCTACGAGACACTCGACACTCGACACTCTCTACGATGGCTTACAAGAGTACGAGCTACACGGCGGTTGCGACACCAGTGGACGGTGCCAACATTGGCAAGGCACCATTCACTGTCAGCTTGCAGATCGAAGAGCCTGCATCCGATGATGGTGCACACAAGATCGCGTATGCCCAACCAGTCGCGCTGAAGGTATCGGCTTCGATGTATGTCGCCGCTGCACCCGCCACGATTCAAACGGGCGCGTGGGCTACTGGACTATTCAACTGCTTCGATCACTGCGTGCCCAACTGCTGCATGGTGTGGATCTGTCCCTGTGTCTCGGCGGCACAAATCGCGTCACGCATCGGCTACAGCTACTGGGCTGTTATCTTTGTCAGTGGAGCACTCTCAGTCGCTAATATGGCGTTGTACACAATGGCGAGCGCGTCGGAAAGCCACTACTCACACAACTTCTACAACTACCACTACGCCACGTACGACTCCGGCTGGAGCTCTATTCCACTCACAGGCCACCTCGCATACGTGCTGTCGATCGTCGTCTTCTGTGGGTACTGGTACCTTAGGTCACGCGTGCGCACTATGTATCAACTACCAGGCAGTTGCCTTGGAGACTGCTGCACCACGTTCTGGTGCTCGTGGTGTTCGTTGGCCCAGATAGCGACTCATGTGAAGAGCTACAAGCCCGGCTCCTGCGACTTTGGCCCACCTGATCAACTCGCTGGGTATGAGGTTTGAGTACGATACGAGACGGTGAGGATGGTGATGGCGATGCCATCTTCGCAGCGCCTTGCAGTGGAACAGTTGCGCTATGTATCCATCGCACGTCCGTCGAGTTTCAGGCGGCCGTTCATATATTTTCAGACTAAAAGAACCCAATTCATTTCTTCTTGACATCCTACGGCAGTCGTCTCCCTTGTCCCTTCCCTCAGACGTCAGTGTTGCCCCCATCCTCCACATTGAGGACAGCACAGCACTGAACGAACATCGACGATGGAAGCTACCGTCGAGTCACAGTTCAACTGAAACTTACTATATCAGTACATAAAGGAAACAGCTTGGTAGAAACAATTCAAACGCAATAGTTTAACGCTGGCTCGAATGAGCCGGGCCGTCCAGAGATGATGAGACCGTCCGATCCACACCTTGCGACACAGGAAGCTCTCTCCAAAGAGAGAGCACAGGCTTTTTGCGCCCACATAGTACGATACATGATGAACGCCTACTGAGCTCTCACTCTCTCTGCCGAAGAGCACGCAGGCCAAGTTTGCATTGTTCGCTCCGGAGAGTTCCGTCGCTTCGACTGGCACTCGCCGTGTCCACGAGAAGCTCGTTCGGTCCCGCGTCTGGCAAGCGGGCGTGAGACTTCAACGAATTTCTTTCCGGATCAGCGCAGATTGATGTTGCACACTATCCATTTATAGAGGTTTTTAACACTACCCAATCCACAATGCACGCGCATCATCGTGGCAGACATCAAATATGACAGGATATGAGACGCTCTTCTGAAGCCTGCAGCTCCCTATCAGATCCCCACCGTAACGGTATCACTGCCCACAGTACTGGACGCGAGTCAAGCGTGGAGGCAAGCAGTTGACCTCGTGCATTTGCGTTGACGATCGCGAGGGTCTCCACAGCACAGTACAGGTTGCACCATGACAGAAAGCGCGGGGATTCTAGCGACCATGCCTCGTCGGCGGGTGGAGCTGGCGATCGCTGCGGTCGCGCTCGTGCTGCTGGCAACGACGCTGTTCTACGGAGACATCATGCTCGTCCAACGCTCAACGCTGGCTGCGAGATCGGCGCATCCTCAGATGCTCATCCAGCGAGAGGAAGCTGAGCCGCTCGACGCCAAGCCGTCCAGGGGGATGCCGGTAGCGGCAAGCCAAGAGGAGACGCAGGCTTCCAAGGAGGGCCTCGACGCAGAGCTTGAGCGCCAAGCGAGAAGCGCATCAGCAGAGGGAGCGACGATCCCGTCGCCTACCTTCACAACAGCACCGCCAACAGCAGCACCTACGACCTCGCCGACGTCAATTCAGACCTCGACCACGATCCCACCAACGCCGACTCCTGCGCATTCTCCAAGAGTTCCGACTATAATCCAAGCCACATCATCGACCCCCGCAGAGACTCCACAGCCCACGCCTACGCCGACGATGTCTCCAGTTGTGTCAATATCATCACCAACTGCGTGGAGTACCTGGCTCACACCAACACCAACGCCCCCACCGACCGAATCAAATCTAATCGCCGACGCAGCGCTAGCAGTCTACAACACGATGATCGGGGAAGGAATAACGGCAACAATGCCAACGCCGAGCCCTACTCCAGTCTATACACCAGCACCGACACCATCTCCCACAAAGGATCCGTGGTTCGCGAGCCCACAGTTGTTCCCGGCAAGTGCAGCCACGCACGACGAAGCGTTCGTTACGCGAAGCTCGGGCTTTGATAGCTCAGTGCCGCGTGACAAAGGTACCATCCTCTGCCTTCACGACAAAGCTATCGCGCTCGGTTTGTCGCTCATCAAGGAGTTGCGTTGCTTGGGCAACCACGAACTGATCCAAGTGTACCATTGCCTGCCAGCGGATCTGTCACCAACGAACAAGCAGTTGCTAGTGAGTCAAGACAACCGGTTGGAGATCATCGATGTTTGTGGCGACCTGATGAATGCTGGAGTTTTCGACGCGAAGAAAGCTGAGCAGTTCAAGAACTGGTGGATCAAGCCGTTGGCGATGCACCACACGACATTGAAAGAGCCGATCCTTCTCGACGCGGACGACATTCTTCTCCAGAACCCAGCGGTCCTACGCGATAGTGACGGCTACAGGCAAAACGGTACACTGTTCTTCTACGATCGAGTCTCGGACGAGCGTCACTTCTTCAGTAAGAAGCTCTGGAAGCGAGGATACACTCAGACATTGCGGTACATTATCGACGGCTTCGACTACGAGGCATTTGGTCTGTCCGGACCCAAACCGTCCGAGCAACTACTCTCTAGCATGGCGTATCAAGACAAGACATGCCACGAGATGGACTCGTCGATGGTCGCAATTGACAAGTCCCGTGCGGGTAAGGCCATGGATGTCTTGTGGTGGCTCGTGACGTCGCTTCGGCTTAATGTGGAGTACTCTTGGGGCGACAAGGAGTCGTTCTGGCTCGCGTTTGAGCTAGCACACCAGTCGTACGCGTTCTCACCGTGGGGAGTGAGCGTTGTGTCCAGTTCGGGCTTCAAGGACATGGAAGAACACCCCGAGACACTGTGTGGGAGCATTGCTCAGTATTATCCGAGTCCTGAGAGTGCGCCTGCGCAGCTCTTCTATGTAAACGGCAAGGCGCTGCTTGACCCACTGTCACACGGAGTTGAAAACGCGCGTGCAAAGGCCAACATCATGTACAACACCAACGTCACCCACGCCGTGCCTCGTATGCCACGGACGCCTCGTCAGCTGATCGACCCCACGACCAAAAGATCTGCGCTTGCATTTCCTCAGGAGTGCCTCGTGGGCCTGGGATCGACACCGCTGCCCACCGACTTCCAGCGACTGCTCTTCCGGAGAAGGCTCCATTACCTTGGTGCATCTTCCGGCATCTTGGGGCCACTAGCCGTGTGTGATTTTCAATGGCAGACCTCGGATCGGCGGTAGTAGAGGGGTTAAGTAGTGAGCTAATGGTGAAGTATACGTCCTAGTAGTCATCTTTATCCAAATCATCTCGACTTCTTCGGCGTTGCAAAGACGCCTGATCGCCAGGGCTGCCGAGTTGAGCAGTGCTGGGCGAGATCTTCACGTCGGGGCGCGTTCTCCGTGAAGTGTGATGCGCTATCTGCGAGGCTTCAGTGGTGCTCCACTCCATTGCTTCAGTAACCAATAAAGGTGCTTGAATGAAGAGCTCGGGGGGGGGGGGGGGGG
>JAADVE010000294.1:0-22907 GCA_023334595.1 Pythium utonaiense | reverse complement strand
TGGGCAAGGACGAGCACATCCACCGATGGGTCGCGTAGGATCTTAAGTTTCGCGCGTATCTCGTCGTTGGGCCGTGCCTCGAATGCTGTTCGCCCAAGAAACTCGTCTTCATCGTCCACACCATGCATCCGTTCGCCGATACCCGTCCCATACAGAATGCCATCCGATGTCATAGCCAGGAGAGACGCCAGTCCACCCATGGGCCGTGCAACGATGCCCACGAGTCCCATACCCAATCCTCCTACCACATCACTCACGCCGGCGCGATGGCCAAGCTCTTGCTTTTCTTGGTATATTGCGATCGGAGTGCTCACGATGCCTGTCGCAGCGCCAACCACACTGGAGCCCAGCGATCCAAGACCACCGGTGATTCCTGAAGTCACGCGTGTGGGGCGAACGTAGTGGCGTCGTCGAAGCTGCTCCGGAGTCAGAATGAGATGGTCGACAGTGCGGGATATCGAATAGCTGAAGCCAGACAGCGAAGAGAGAGCTGCTGCTGATATGTGGCCGATCAGCGAAGCCACGCCACTGAGCACTCCTCTCGTGAGGATCCACGGGTTGAAGCCGTCACGGCTCGCGACAGCGATCGGAATCTCAAACAGATCACGCACTCCAGTACCGACGCTGCGAAAAAAGCCACTGAAAACAAGAACACGACTGTGAGCTTCAGCATATCCAAGGTTTCGAACAACGCAGAAACGTACGCTGGGTTTCCGAAAATGTTGAGAGACATCACCAGCACAGGGGAGCGGACGACGATATCGCTGACATATTCAGCGGCGAGGTCCTTCATCAGCTGATCGGAGAACGTGAACACGCGCCTCATTTTCCGTGCACTGAAACGGACAGGTGTGCCATCGAGGCTGTTGAGCACGGGGATGGACATTCGCGCAGTGATAGTGATCTCCAAGTCACTGATCTCCAGACGATCTGCGAACACTCGCAGCTGCGAAGTCGCACGGATCCTGTCTCTACAAATTACCCTCCATGGTCCTGAATTCTGAGATTCGAGACGCAACTTCAAGTTTCTCGATCTGGAAGCTAATGCATCCCCAATCGGCCTCAAGAAGATTTGCAAGTGGGCTGCGAGCTCGTCGTCCACCTACATGGTTAAGCAATACGATAAGCCATGAACAACCACTACAAAACAGTACAAGGAGGAAACCGTACCTGAATGCCCGCCGGTGCTACAGTGAGCTCCACGTTTTGGAAGTACGAGGGCACGATCGCTGGCTTCCGTGCATTCACGTGAATCACTCGTAGCGATAGGCAGCGCTCACTTTGATCAGCGAGGCTGGTGCTCATGATACCCGACAGGAACTTTGCATGTCCATCGTGCTTTGCTGTAAGGTCGAGACCGATCGATGAATGCGTTACTTGACGATCCAAATCTCGACTTGCCATGGACAGGATCACTGGGAAGTTGCACGTTTCGAAGAAATGCTCGACTTCGAGGCTCCCGAGTCCGATGAACAATGTGTTGTACGCGCGCACGTAGTCCAAGTACCCCAATCGGGCCTCTGTTTGTACGGATTCTGGAGCTTCACTGGTTGATACGAAGGCGATGCACGGCAACTGAACGGTGATCCGGAGAATTTCCGCGTATACCATGGCTGTATCACTACTTCGACGCTCCATCGTGGATGGCGAGATGGTGTGCTCATCACAACAGTGGATCTGAACAGAGTCTGACGAGACTATGAAGCGGAAGCGATTTGGCAAGGAACGTGAATCGGCCTCAAAGTCTGGGGGCTGAGCCACCAGCTGAGGGGCGCTCTGGAGACTGCGAGACGATGGTGATGCTGGGTCGTTGAGACACGAAACTGATATCAGCCACGTTCCAGCACGGAACGTGACTGCAACCAAGAACACTGGTGTCGGAGACGATTCGGGTACGTCAAAGCGCGCGAACTGGATGCCAGGAACCTGCCACAGCACGTTCGACCAGCCGTACGCAGCAAGCCCAATCTGAAACTTCTTAGTGCCTTGCTCGGTTGTCTCTCCTCTTGAAGCGCTAGAGGATGCCATCAACCACGACTGCAGCGATTGAGCGTCACTTGCTTCTTGTATCTTGCTTGGGCGTACGCGCCGTTGTTGAACACTCCAATCGTATTCCATGTAATACTGGCCAGCAATTGCATCAGGAGTCGTGATAGTGGAAGACATGGCGCGGATTCCGATAGGATTGCGCCACAGGTTTTCAATTGCGACTGGTGATTGGCGATCCACAAACAGCAAAACATGGATGGTAGTTGAGTCGATCTGAGATACAGTCACGGACAGCATCACGTGGCGCATCTTTGAGTGGCGAACGATTCGTCGATGACGCGGTGCTACAGAAGATGGCGGTGGATAAGCTCGTGACGATGAAGCGAGCAGAATACCGTTTGGGAGAATCTCTGGAATCCGAATCGAAACTTCATCCGCCCATTCGAAGACTCCATCGTCGGCTGCATCGCCGCATACAGAGACACCAAAGGAGCACGTCATTGTCTGGCTTTGCTCCGCGCCGAATCCCATTGAGCTGGTGGAACGATGTTTTGCTTTGCTGGCGGAGAAACCGAGGGCGGAGGTTATCCATGATGCGAGGGCAGATCCCGAACGCGTACGCGTATCCGACTCAGCACGTTCATGCCGAAGGGGAACTTCCCAAACACTCCCGCTTTCTACGATGGCTGGGCTTACCGGCTCTGACTGAGACCTGAGTGGAGAGAGTCTCAGCGTCAACCCCTACGTGCATGCAATCATGGAACGATACAAGGTTAGTACATCCATCCATCTCGCAGCAGGTGCTTGTGAACGTACAGTGTCGTTGTGGACAGTCACAAGCGGCTTCACGACGATCTTGATCATGCCGTCACCAGTCGACTCAGTCGCCACGACCAAGGGAAGTGAGAGTTGCTCCTCCGTCTCTGGGTCTTCACTTGTCGTGGCACTCTCTATCGGGCAACTCACGATGAGTTTGTTGGAGGACGAGTTCAAGGTCAACACGACCTCGGACGAGTACTTGGTCGTCGCAGAGTCATCCAACGACTGGTTCCCGATGCAAACAATTAAGGCATAACTGCCGCTTTCCTTGTCTGGAACGATTTCTTCACAGGGTGAAACTTCACAGTCCGACTGCACAGGCACCACAACAGTTTGGCTGGAGCTGTTGATCGTACCACGGTCGGATTCGGTCGCTTTCAGCTTAAAGAGCAAGTTTGCGCTTGAATGATTCACCAGCATCAACTGCCGTCGGAGCACAATCTGCAACAGAGGAGATTTCACCGAGGGAGGGATGAGCTCGACGCGCAGTGGTCCGAGTCGAGTGATACATCCAGAAGAAACGGCGCCGTTTCCAATCAGGCAGACTGCCGAAACGGAGCCTGAACTATCGAGTAGCACAACCTTGGACAGAGTCTCTGGGTCCAGCGTTGAGCAGTATGACACACTTTGTGCGGGCACCACCACGTCTTCACCTTCGAGTTTCTTTGTATCACACATAAACAGCAGCCATCAGTTCAGGAAGTCTACAGAACACGAACAATTCCAAGGCGACTCATCGTACCGTTCCAAAGAGCTTGACGTGCATCGAAGCATCACAGAAGTTGCGGACTTGGACACTCGGAAGTACGAAGACGTCTGTCCATGTGTATCGATTTGATATCTTGGCGTCGGCAAAGTCGTTCGGAAGTGACGCTCGCTCACGGACTCGCACAGCTTCCACCACGACAAACCTTGGGCTTGCCTGGTCGACTGTGCTACCATCGATCCGAACCACAGCGCGTCGTCGCGACTCTTGAAACTGCCGAGTCTCATCACTTGGATCGTTTGTCGCGACTGGATCAAACTCGGTCGGTAGCCCACGAAGATCGACGGGTTTCGATTTCGAGAGTGACGCACCTGCCTGAGCACTGTTGACTAGAACGCTCGCCGTCTCGAATCGCAGCGCGGGCGCCATAATATCAGTCAAAACCCCAGACATAGGCATATCCGACCACATAAGTGCTTCGCCACTCAATACCGCTGTTGCTCTTGCCCAACACTCACTCGGATCGTCGCAAGGCACCAAGTGTGATGCTGTGGTCGCGTCGCTTCTGTCGTGTTGCAAGTGAAGCCACAACGGTTCTGGAACGCAACTGAGAACGTTGATCGCACCGCGCAAGATAACCGTTATCTCCGTCCCCGACCGCTCGACCTTGACCCACAAGAACCCGACGGCTTTGAAGTATCGTCCAGTCGCCACTTGCTCGCGGATGCGGCAAGGATCGCACCACTCAGACGGCGTACCTGTTGAGTGTTGATCGCCGATTGAAGCAAACGCAAACTGAAGACTGTCGTAGCACGGCTCGCCCGCAAGCGTGAGCCAGCTGTACGTGTCTATTTTGCCGGCATGCAACTCCAGGCATTCGCTTGTACCCGACTGCCGATACAACAAGTCTCGTCCGCAAAGGTTCACGAGCTGAACGCGAAGCACTGGCAATAGCGACGATGGGCTGGCGGCTTCTCTGACTTGGTCAAGCCGACTTGGCTTCACGTTCAAGATGTCCGGGATACTTGAAAGCAGAAGGATGGCTGACTGTGGCAGATAGAGGTGAACGTCCCCAAGAGCAAGCGAAATGTTTGTTCCCGTACGAGAATTTCGGTCAATCTGGCTGTGGACCGTCACTCGAGGCACGATCGGGACGGTCAACAGCTGAGCGAGATTCTCGAAAGTCACTTGAAGCATGGACTGCCACGTAATGCTGCTTCCACCATCTCCCGCATACGCGACAAGTGACACCGACGTATCAGTCAATTCAGCGCTTAGGATATCGTGGGAAGTGTCGTCTTGGCCTTGGACGTAAGCAACAGCCGCGCCGACACGAGGTAACGCGATTTGAAGCGACGTTCGTTCAAAGGCAGACTCGACGAGTTGTGACCGAATGTTCAACGACGCAGCGAGAAGCGCACTTACGTGCAGTCGACGGTGTTTGTCCTGCTCTCCTGATAGGGGACTGCGCCACCGCAGCTCCCACTTATGCGATGCCATGGCGTCTCTTAGAGCCAGGACGCGGCGACTGCACGTGACTTCCAATACTCGCGCAAACTTGGCCTTGTCTTGGTCCTCGCTATCCTCGTCGAACCACAAGCTCATGAGCTCCCCGAAACTGCCCTTGGCCTCCAGCGTACGTGTCGCATTCTCGTCCGAATCCGCTGCCTCCCAAGGCACCACAAATTCAGCCACCAAGACATAGCATTTCTTCACAGAGTTCCAAGCGCGAAGCTGGCATACGATGTCACACCATCGAACGTACTGCTGTGGGTCTCCTTTGTTTGACGTCGCCTCCTTCCACTCCCAGGAAGGCCACTCACTGGGGACTCCAGTCGGGGGCATCGGCACGGGATTCATCACGATCTCTGAGATGCGGCGAGGAAGATGGTAGCACCATTTCATACTCATCCAACTGATCGTCTGGTTCTCCGGTAGCTGCGGAGCGTATTCTTCCCCAATCGAGTCGGCAGAGGCAAGATTCCACGGACTGTTGACAAGGTCGATCCAGCGAAGAACTTCAGCGGTTTCGTCGTAGGGTGTCGCGTTCTTGTCTTCTTCGTTGCCAATCTCATTCTCGTGGTTGTACCCTCGCGAAGGTTCAAAATCGACAGTCAAATCCAGCTGCCGAAGATCGACGGACGGAACTGGTCCGCTCGCCGTCTCAATGAGGAGAACCTCCGAGAATACGACGTCCCCAGGCCGTGGAGACGACGACACGCGCTCGGTTCGGCGATGGAGTGTCGCCAGATCATCATCGCTTTCTCTGAGAGCATCCCCTGTGAAGCTAGACCTATCATTTGAAGGATGATACCTGGTACGCCTCTCATCTTCAACGACTTCGCGGCGGCGAGAGGCGTTGAACTTTGCGACAAAGTCAAGCAGCGAGGTGAGGGAGACCGACGAAACTTTGAACAGCATCGCCGACGGGTCAATCTGAAAAGCCGTGGACGCGAGCGACGTCGCAAACAGCACGTTGGTCGCGGAAGACCGTTCGTAAACGACTTCCCTACTTCCCGTGACTCGTACCGTGCATTCTTGCAGTAGAGTCGTCCTGGCCGAGCTTTGATTTGTGACAGTCAAGAATTTCCCCCATGAACTGTGGATCTGACCTGGAATTGCACTGAGTGAGTCATTCTTGAAGCGGACTTCAAGTGGCGAGAACGACGCTGAACTGCGAAGCACCATGCCATCAAAGTTGGCAGCGATGCTCATGACTGGGACAGTGATGAATCGATTGATGGGTCGTACAAATCGTTCTTCGGATTCGTCGATCAGCTTGTTCTCACCACCGCTTCCGACTTCAAGATTCACAAAAACCTGCTCAACTCCGGTCCAAAGAGCTGCTGCAGATCGCTCTTTCTCGGCAGAAGTGCCTGCTGACACCATTTCTTGGACCCAGTAGGTAGCCACGCTCGGCCCGAGGAGCACTTTCACGCCCAGCTTCTTCTTCAACGATGCTACCGTAGTGGGGCCGTGACGAGATCCGCGTTCGTCAGAGCGATGAGGTACGTCACGTCGTCTTGAGTCAGCTCCTTTGACGTGTATGTAGCTCACAATAGCATCAACAAATTGAGAAGATCCGTGGCACTGAAAACCTTGTACGTCGATGAAGAGAGATGACTCGGCCCCTTCGATGTTATCACCCGGTGCCACCCATCTTCCGGACACCAGTTTCTCTGGAATGTTGCCCACATTTAACTGCCACGCAGCAGGATCACTATTCGGGCCCAGAACGAGTTCCTCTGTTGTTGTCGCCGACGTATTCGAAAAACGCGAGGCGACGACAACATTCTGCAGGAAGAACTCGCCAGAGCGGCCTTGACCCGCGGGACTGGATTGGACGACTCCTAGCGACCCTAGGCGCAGGTGAATCGACGTTGATTCGTGGACTGCGACAGCATCGACACCGTCACATATGATCTCCAGTCGGGTTGAGCGTGAGCTGGTATCCTTCGCGGCAACGTCTCTCGACACTTCATGGACTGCGTGACCTTTCTTCCAAGACAGAGTCGATATCTGTAGAGCTGAGACACTTCCAAGAAGGTCCACAACTCCAAGGACAATTCCGTCGAAGATTTTCTTCCGAACTTCGGCTCGTACTTTCGTGATGCTGATTGTTGCTGCAGTGCACGCACCTCCATCGCGAGTCTCCTCAACGGATGTGACTGAAAATGGGAGCAGAAACACTTCACAGTCGCGGCTGACAAGGTTCAAGCGAAGTATCCGCCCGAGCTTGCTGTCAATCGGCCGAGCATCAGCCATTCCAGTCCCATTAGACAGCTCCCACTGGACCAGTGTTCCGGAAATGTTGCCCAGACGACTCGTTCTTCGAGTCATGCCTCGATCCATCGTCGTTTGACTGCCTAAGCGTTGCAGCTGAGGCGGCTTCGTGGGACAACGCGGTAGTAGCGTCGCGTTGAACGGAGGATACCCGAGACCGTCAAGGCTGATATCACACCAACTAGCACTGGCCACAGATACTTGATTGACAACGAAACACGCGCAAGGTGGTGGTACCCGCTCTTCGTCTGAGCTGAGGCCGGTATCGTGGCATCTCCAACTTTCGTCTGGTAGGTAGACACGAACTATGCCGGTGACTATCGAGAAAACTTTCTCGCGTGGCTGGGGCGCGGTCAGTGAGGGAGGAGTATGGGTGGATTGTTCTGGGCTGGTTGCCTGAAGTCCTGGCTTCGGCATAGTATCTTGACCCTCTCCGTGGTTTGCAGGTGAACGAGAACGGCAGTCGAGCAGAGATGCGAGTGCTGCTATCGTTGACGAGCTGAGCACGAAGTCAATGTTCTCCATTGAAGCTGCGATAGTTGTCTTCTCTGGATCGTGTGATTCGCCATAATCTCGGAAGTAACACGCAAGAACGGGAGGAGCTTTACCCCCTTGCATGGGCTTCGCCTTCACGGTCGCGAGAAGGGGTGATGTCGAATTCTTAACAATCTCCACGTTTTGAGCACGATTCGGACTGCCATTCAGCCACTCACGATACTCCTGAGCGAGTCGATTCACTCTTTGCCAAGCAGCCATTGGGGACGATCTGCGCTCGTTTGGCTCTGCCCCAGCACGGCTTCCGATCGCCTCGGCGACTCGAGTGAGCTCATCGAAGTCGAGACAAACCAGCACGGCGAGAAAGTCGTGCTCTGGAAGCCTTGCCAAATTGCCGAATCGCCGGCCCCCTCTCTCTTGCGGGACTCGCCAGCACGGGGAGAATTGTAGTTGCCACGCATCGAGGTCTGCAATCGAGAACTGGAAATCCGTGAAGGGACCACGATAAAGCTCAGACGCGTCAGATTTTGGTCGGTAGGTCGCCCTCCGGAGAGCGACGCCTATGTCGTGCACTTGTAGACGAGGGATAACGCTGGTTTCCTTTCCTGATCTCGAAGTGATCGTCGACTCGAAGGACGCATCAAGGCATTCGATCTGGCAGCTCATACGAAGACTCCGATGCTTGATTGCCTTCTGTGGATCGGCATGGTCGGACAGAGACCCCTCACCAGACTGCTCTTGAGGCCCTCGCCCTCTCTTGGCTCTTGCTCCGAGGGATGCTACTCGAAGAAAGTGCTGGAGCTGGGCGACAAAGATCCATCACAGTTGGTAAGAGGTGTGAAAGTTAGAGAGAAACCCACACGCACACACAACTTACCGCTAGCCGATCAACCCGGAAAGACACCCCCCTGGCCACCACCGTGAGATCGTAACTTGTGCGCTCCATAGATGAGATGACGTCCTGGACGTAGAGCACAGACACTGAGATATCCTCAAGCTTGATGAGGTCGGCTGCGCTGGTCTGCAAAGCCTTCCAGATATTCTTGACACGTATGTAGTCACAGCTCGCCGTCATCTTGACACTTCCTCCTGGTTCGATTGCTGCGCGTCGGTTGTTGTGCAGAGCTGGGTCAGACACGATAGCAAGAGGGGCGATGTCTGCCACAAGGGCTGAAGTCAGCTGGATGACAGCGCCATCGCCTCTCAGGTTGATAGCCATGTTCCAGTACGCTGCTTTCTTGTCGACTGAAACCTTGGAAGGGGGAGCCGATGACGAAACCTCGCTGCTCCCAGAGCTACGAGCACGTAGACTTTGAATGAATTCGTCGGCACCAGAGATACAACGAGCAAGTGTCTCCAAGCCGAAGTTGAAGTGCGCGACACGCCCCTGTATATCAATGTAGCTGTGCTGCGTGGACTTGCTCTCCTGAAGCTTCAATTTCAGCATTTGACTTCGCCCGTTTTGATGGGCTCTATCGACAGAGGGAGCTTGGACGATTCCGCTTTCAAACACGGTTCTCATCGCGCCACTCCTTTTCTGGAGCTCATACACGACGCAGGACGCAATATCTGCTCGGACAACGCGATCGAATGAACCTTCCCGAGGAATCTTCGACACTTGCGACAACTGCCAGTTGCACGCTTCGGCACAAATCACTCGGGGCTGAGCTGATCCAGCTAACTTGACGTCTGTGAACCCGTACGCTATCAGCCCAAACGATTGAAGAACGCTGTCTATCGCGGTGGCTGATTGCCAGATGTGGCCCCACTCGATGAGTGCGGAGACTCTACCTACACCGATCTCAGTTTTTGATTCAGCCTTCTCATCTGCATGTCCACTTGAAATCCACTTCGCGGCGAGGATTTCGACGAGCGGGGCGTCCATCAGAGGCTTCGCTACAGCTGGACGCGCATGAGAGATTTGTGCCGATGCCGCTGCCACCGTTAGCTTGCGAGTCCAAGCCCCATCTTCTTCATCAGCCTTTCTGCTGGTAAGCCAGGCAAACTCGCGGCCAGCCACCTCGACGACATGAGCGCCGTTACTCGACTGCGAGGTGCTCTGGAGCGGAACGGTAGCATGCACGGAATGCCACGTGATCAAGCGGAGAGCGTGCACACTTGGCTTTACGACGTGTTCAGGATCCGGACCAGTGAGCTTCACGGAGTCAACCGAGTTTGCATCCGCACCCTTTGCTTTGGTCAATCGCAGCAGCGTGAAGATATCTTCGATTTCTGGTGGCTTCAGAGCAAGCACAACTGGTCCGAGCGATGCGTCAACAATATTCAGACCACATCGTTTCTCCTTCGCCTGGAGAGGGCGCGTTGTCAGTGTTGGATCACTGGTACTGTCTTCGTCCCGTAGTCCTGCAGCTACGTAGTAACGCAATCGAAGGGCCGAGTGTTTGCTACGAGCCCGGAAATCGAGTGAATCTCCAGCCTTGCTTGGCTGACACGAGTGAAGGCAGTTCTGTGAGAGCGTTTGCAGCAAGAGAGGGAGCAGCGACTGGTTCAGATTCTTGATCGCCGACTGGTCTGGATCACGTATTGAGTGATAGGTCACACAGACTGAGTCGATCCCGGCCGTCAAGTATAAGAAATCAACGGGTTCTTGGAAACAGTGCTGTTCCCATGCCTTCACAACAGCAGCACTGAGCGAGGCTTCATCCAACTTCCGATCGTGGACTCCGATAGAGGCCACAGCAGCCTTAGCGACAGTATTTAGCTGGGCTATAGGCACACAGGGAACTTTTTTCCCACTTGCGAGCACTGTGCAAGAGCACAGAGCATTGGCGACGTCAGTCTGCATTGACTGCACCGATGTCTTTCGTCGCTCGATCGTTTTCCAAACAGGGATTTCCATGTCTTGGCTGACCTTGACGATTTCAAAGCTGCGCGACTCATGTCGGCCATGACTTCTTGCTTCTTCCCCGAAGAATGACGCCACGAAATATGGATGTGAAACGCATTCGCTGAATGACGACGAAAATGACGCACGAGGCTCCTCACTATCGAGCACTTCGCCCCATGCGAGTATCGGAGTGGCATCTCTGCGAGAACTCGATCTGTGCAGGTAGGCCATCTTCACTCTCTCGACTTCAAAGACGACGTCTGTAATTGGCTCGACGCCCTCACCTCTTGTCGTGATGAATTCCAGTGCGGTGTACGTCAGCGTGAGAGAGCACACCTCCGACGCCGGCTTCGATAGTTTCGCCTTGACCTTCGATGTATTGGAGACTTTCACGAGACCGACGTTGGCAACGGGGACGTATTGCTCCTCGATTGATGTGTCTGGACCCTCTGGATTCCCCTCAGCCGACGTATCTTCCGCATTGTCTTCGTGCTTTCGAAGAGTTAGGATAGTAGAATTGACGCAGACGCGGCAGCAGATAACTCGCGTAGTCGCCTGGCGATGATAGGAATCACTCACAGATGAAGACGTCTTCTTTTTCAACGCACTTGCCGCAGTTGCAGCCGAGCGCTTCTTCGCCTCATCACTACGGCGCAATGCTTCCTTCGTCTCGGCCAGGATCTCAGAGATGAGTTCATCTTCTTCGTCGTCCTGCGGACCTCCGAGCGTTTCCATCGCCCACGACAACCACGAAGACTTCTTTGCAGCAAATCCCTCTGGGGGAATCGTCGCCACAGACGAAGTTGCAGTTGTGGCATCGTCCTCAAGTTGCACCTCAGAGTAACCGCGCACCACGGACACTTCATCCGGAGTGACGTCGATTTCATCAGCTCTTGGTGTGTCGTGTCGCGGATGCAACGCCCTTTGGAGCAGCTCCCCAAGCATTTCCAATTGCCTGTCACTCAAAGAGAACGCTAGTTCGCCGATAAAAACATCAATCTCCGTCGTCGGAATCAGGTCTCGTCGGCCGATCGAGTACTGGAAGAATGGGTCAATCGACTGAGAAGGAGTGTACGAGGTGCTGGCTTTCGTCGGCTTCCCAGCTGAGTCATTGTCCTGCTCTGCACCAGGTTTGAGTGACATCCGTGCACGGACCGAGATAGTCGATCGACTCAACACTGGGAGTTCGTAGCCCACGACGCGGCGGTGTATCGTGTCGCCTGGGGCTCGGTCGCTGGTCTTACGATCGCTTGTGTACCGGTCCAAGAAAATGGTCAAGTCGCGTGCATCAATGGCCTAGTCACTCAAAGCATTAGGCCCGCACAGCCCCTTACGCCAACCCTCGCACTCCATCGCATACGCACCCGAGATATCACTTGCGTCGGCCCTTGCGGTTCCATGAAGCTCCGCAGCCAGCCTTTCTTGTCATTTACCGCGTAACAGTCTAGAGTCTACGCCAGCACCAGCACAGATCAGTCACATGGGTCGGAGGGCACTAGAATCGATGTGAACCACCGTACCCCGAGCGCTACTGAGAGCACCATGTCGTCCTGCTCGTACTTGAGCACAAGGTTGTTGATCTGGATTCCACACAACGAGTGTCAGACCATCAGATCAACGTATTAACGGGTCCGTAGGAGAAAGAGGAGAAGTAAGAGCAAATCCACTGAACCTGAATGGAAACGTTCGCGAGGATCTTGTGCAGCGTGTCCCGCAGCCATCCGGACTTTGGCGTCTCAATATCTGGCGCATCGCTACGTCACAAACGCTGGGTTAGATAGCTGCAGGGGCTGCGGATGATCGTGTGGATCGCTGTGCGCGGAGGACGCACCGTGCGGCGGAGGCCGAAGCAGTCGACTCGACCGAGCGTGACCGAGAGGGCCGCCGTGCAGGCGCTTTTGAGTCATCTCGCGCCGTTAGGATGAGCTCGATGGTGTACAGCTTGACCTCAATGGGCTGCGAGAGCAGTTGCGTCCACGGGATGTGGATACGCAGCTCCTATGGGATCCAAAAGCGAGAAAGAGTGAGCCATCGACAGTCCTCGCGAGCCGGAATGCCACTGCAACACGCCTACGTACTCGAATGAAGCCGCGTGAGAAGTCAAACGACGACGGGATCTCTAGGCTTTCCTATTGCAGCCACCAGTATACGCGTCTGAGTGATCCGATCGACATACAGCGCCTGCACAAGCTCACGGGAAGCAGCCCCGTACCACGAGGACATGGCGCTTGATTTCCAGGTCGTTCAGCACGAGATCACCACCAAAAAGCCCGAGCCCTTCGAGCTGGATGCCCTCGATGTACTTGCTCAGATAGAACTGGAGGTTCTGCGCGATGTACCCGCGCAGGGGCGACGACAGGATGTCCAGCATCTCGCGCGTCGCCACGGTCTCCGCTCGCGTGTCGTGGCTTGACGCGGGAAAGGCACCTCAAAATCCACAATTATCCAGATTTTATCCGATCATCCAGTTCGTAAACATGGATATTTTTACACCGCGTCCAAATCAGAATTTTAGAGCCGTATCAGGAATTTAGGTCGTGGTTGGTTGTTTTTCGTGTTACTTCAGGAAATTGTGTGAAGCGACGCGACGGGGATCTCTTCAATTCGACAATGCGACGACAGGATCGCGGCTCTTGGATGGAGCATCACGCGTCTGGATCCGTCCGTCGACGAGCGCAGGGCTGCGCACTTCCGCAGGCCACACGTCAACAGCGATAGCCCTGATCGGATGCACTGCGATCGCCTGCTGCGGGGATTGATCAGCTCGCCCTCGAGATGAGCCCCCATGCCAGGAGCTCTACCGTAGTGCGAGCAAGTGCTGGGTGCATGAAGATACGCACCTGCTTCAGAATTTTGGGTGAACCTGCCAGTCGCTTTACTGTGCGGATCCTCTTCTTCGCGGCAGCCGCGATGCGATGGGATCACAGCGCATTGGGCGCCGCACGTTGATCCCGAACAGGCGTTGTGGCTGAACGCTCTGGACGGCTGGAGCCACAACAGGCGGACAGACGAGCTGAGCTGAGGACAGGCAGGGCGGCACTGATCCAGCCGAAGTAGGGCGTCACTGCGGCGGTTAACGTCAGGGCGGATCGTCGACAGGAGCGCTCCGGACGCCACCGGCTCCACGCGCAGCGCAGGGTGAACGCTGAACACGTGCCGTCGTGCGGGGCTATCGATCGCCCACTCACCCAATGCCACTCGTGTCAATCACACGCTGGCGGAGTCTCTCTCTGTAGCTCCCCAACTCCACAGGCCAAGTCAAGTAGTGTGACACGCCATCCGCCACGCACGATCGGTCACTCACTGGCGTTACCTAACCATGCGGTCGCGTGCGATCTTTCTTTGATTGGCTATATTTCAACTCTCTTCCATTCGATTGGTTGAAATACCGAAACATCGAATACCGCCCTCTATTCGAGTGGTGGGTTTGGTTGCGAATATTTCGGGCGACCCATTCTTCTTGGAAGCGGCGGACCTTGTCCACGGAAAGAGCGACCTGCCACAGTGAGGAGCTACACCACCAGCGGCCGCATCTTCAGACCGCAATTCGCCCGCGACCACGCAGCCCCGGCGTCTGCGTACATATTCACACACACATAGAGACAGCATGGCGGACGTGCGCGACAGCTCGTGGATGGACGAGCAGGCGGCCGAGTTCGCCGACCTGGTGGGCAGCTTCGTGGAGTCGGTGCACGACGAAGAGACGGACGAGATGGTCGAGTACCAGCTCATCTGGGAGGGCGGCGACCTGGGCGTGGCGCTCACGCCCATCGAGAACGAGCCCACGGGCGTCATGGTGAGCCGCGTCACGGGTAAGGGCTTCCCGTTCGGCATCAAGAACGTCGGCCCAGGCGACATTCTGCTCTCGATCAACCTACGCGACACCACCAAGCTCACGCTGGACCAGGTCGTCGCGTACCTGCAGGAGTGCGACTTGCCAGCGACGCTGCGCTTCAAGAAGGTCTCGCCGGACATGGACCGCGTCTCGGCGCCTCCCGCTGTGCCGCGCGTGAGCCACTTCCTAGTCACGAGCGACGTGCCCACGAGCCCAGTTGGCTCTGGACGTCCGTCGACATCGAGCCGCGCGTCCCAAAAGGCGAGTGCTGCGGCGCCGCAGGGTGCACGCGGTGGTCGCGGAGCCTCGACCGCGAGCAACCGCCAGTCTGCGCAGCACGGCCGCATGTCGGTCGCCTCGCAACCGCGGGCATCGGATCTGTCGAGCCTGCCTCCTCCTCCGCCTACAGCCCGTCAGACCTCACAGACGGCACCAGGTCCTGTGTCGCCTCCGAAGCCTGTCGGTGCCAAGCCAGCACCGGTGGCTGCTCCTCGATCACCACCACCACCACCAGTGGACCCTGAGGCGGAAGCTGCAGCTTCGGCTGCTGTTCTTGCAGCGATCATGGCCGAGACGAAGGCCAAGGCTTCTCCAAAGAAGGCACCCCGTGCTCCAGCCCCTGCCCCAGCTCCGGCTCCGGTTGCGGCTGCTGCTCCCGCCCCAGCTCCCGCTCCAGCTCCAGCTCCGGTGCCTGCCGCAGCACCTGCCCCAACGGCAGCCCGTCCGGCCGCGCCTGAATTCCCTGAGCTCGGACGGTTATCGCTTGAGAGTGACAGCTCGTCGATGAACCGCGACTCGTGGCGAAGCAGTGAAGAAGACATCGACGAGGCGCGTGAGCGTGTTGGCGAGCTCAAAAACGCTGCCCCGCCTAAGCCATCCCTGGCACGTGGCGAATCGATTGAAGGAGATCAGCCGCAACGCGACAAGGCGCAAAGCGTTGCGATGCTGGGAGACTACTCGATTGAGACGAACGGTGTTCCCATCCTGCCAGAGGAATCGGTCATGGGTGCGATCGCTGCGATTGATGGCGTGCCCCAGGCTCAGGACTTCGTGGACTCAGACGAGGACGTCTCCCCTCTTGGCCACGCCGTTCAACCTGGTCGAGTGTCCCCCAAGCTCGGCATGCCACCATCGATCTACGAGAAGCCAGACATGCCGCGTGAGTCGGTGCGCTTGACTATGGATGGTGGTGCGGAGCCCATGATGAAGAGCCAGCCGATCGGCACGCTACACGAGCTGTGCACCAAGGGCAACTTGCGCAGCGTCATGCAGCACATCAAGGTCAATGGTCCAGATGGCCTCATTCAACGTGAGGCGAACCACGGCCAGACGTGTCTGCACCTTGCAGTCAAGAGTGGCAATGTGCAGCTCGTCAAGCACATCCTGGAGCAATACGAACCTGTCGACGAAATCATCAACGTTGAAGACGACAAGGGCAACACTGCGCTCCACTTTGCAGCCACCAAGACCCCAGGCATGGTGCACTTGCTGTTGGACAATGGCGCCAGCGCCAACGTCAAGAACTCGCGCAAGCTCACGCCGCTGATCATCTCGGTGATCACGTCGCGCGACGACAGCATCATCATTCCCCGCATGCTGCTAAAGTACGGTGCGAACCCGAACGACATGCACGACAGCCAGACCGTCATCCACACCGCCATCGGCAGCGGAATGCTCAACATCGCGGGTGCTCTGGTTCACGCGGGAGCCAAGATGGACGTCGAAGACTCGGAGGGCAAGAGCGTCTACGACAAGCTCGACAAGAAGTCGATCCGCCTGTTGATCTCACACATCTACTTCCCTCCCACGTACATCAACGAGAAGGAGCGCACGGACTGCATGCTGTGCCACAAGAAGATCAAGTTTGGCCACCGAAAGAACAACTGCACGCACTGTGGGCGTCTGTGCTGCACGGAATGCAGCAGCCTCATGGTGGAGATGTACAAGTTCCCCATGGGCTTCCCAGGCCGCATCCGCAAGGGTTCGGCCGTGCGGGATCTGAAGAAGGTCTGTAAGACGTGCTTTGGCGTGTTCAAGGAGCGTGGCGACACCCCGCAGAAGGAAGAAAGCCGCTTCCTCAACCGCGTGATCGGCGTCGAGTGGGACGAAGTCAACCCGAACAAAATGCAGGGCCGACGAGACGCTGGCCGTCGCGGCAACAAGGACCTCTAGACAGACACGCTCGTCCCCGAACGGGCCTCACACTTATTAGTCGAACGCTTAATCAAAATCGCACATCAATTCTCTACTATCGCACTACGGCGTGCCTCGAGACCGGGCATTATGGTACACGAGTGGAGCTGTTCACTTGACGTCGTTTATGGAGTAGGGTGTCTATCGTCAAGGTGTCAACGTTGAAGTTATCGGCAGAAGGACGCTGAAGGAGAGCGTGCGGACGAAAACTCGGAGATCCGCTCGAGGTTGCCGAGGAGCCGGTCGAGCTCCTGAGCCGACGAGGACACAGCAGAGGAGTTGCTCGTCTTGGGGGTCACTGCACCGCCGGCAGTGGGTGAAGCCGTGGATGGGAACGATGAGAATCGACCTCCTTCCCTTGACGACGATGTCTTGCGTGGCTCGGGGTGGAAGGTGAGCTGCTGCATTGCGGTGATCGTTTGCTGCAGACGCGCGATAGTCGCGTTCTTCTCGTTGATGTCGCGCAGTAGAGTCTTTTCGTTCGCCAGAAATACAGTCGCTCGCTTGCGTTCATCGTCGAGCTGCGCGTTAACGGCCTCGATCTCTTCTACCAGCTCTGTGGTGTGCGACTCAACAGCCGACTTCATCTGCTCCTGGCACTTCATGAGCATGGACACCCGCTTAATAGCCTCGTCCCGCTGGCGATGCAGCGCCTCCTTCTCACTCTGAGCACGCTCAAGCGAGCGCTTCAGGTCATGCACTTCACCCTGGTACGTTTCCTTCAAAGAAGAGAGCTCGTGCATCCTTCGCTTCATGTCTTCAGATACATCCGTGTCTCGTCCTGCTCGTCGCTGGACCGTAGCAAACGCTCGATCCATCTCCTTTACTTTCTGCTTCTCACCCTTGAGCTGCGTTTCCAATCCGACAATATCCGTCTCGTAGCCCTTCATCTGCTTCATGAGAGCAACAACTTTGTCTCCCAACTCCCCATTCCGGGATGCTGCGTCTTCGATACGGTTTACTAGCTTCGTCACCTGCTCCTCTAGCAGTCGGCGCTCGCGAAGAAGCTTACGCTCACGTTTCGACTTCTCCTCTTGGTTTGATCGAATACACGAGTTGGCTTCTTCCAATTCTCGCTCCAGACGATTAATACGCTCTTGGAGGCGAGCGAGTTCGTGCGATGCAGCTTCCAATTCAAGTTCTTTCCCAGAGATCGTCATCTTCATTTCATCAATGCTGGAATCACGCTTGGCAACTTCGTCTTGCATGGCGATGATCTTCGCATGTTGCTGTGCTTTCTCCGTCTTCAGTGATAGAATGGTTTCCTGGAGTTTGTCCGCATGCTCTTGCTCTGTGGAGATGCGTTTCTCCAGTTGCGCTCGGAGGTTCGAGACTTCTACTTCGTGGTTTTTCTTCTCTTGCTCTAGCAAGTACGCCTTCGTTTCCAGTTGCTTCACAGTATAGACGCCCTCTTCCTTCTGCCTTAGCTCCTCGTACAGTTCCTCAACCTTTTTTCGCAGAGCGCTCACAATCTTGTCTTGCTGTTGCTGAACACCCTCCAACTCGCCGACAACTGCGTTGCGACGGGCTTCGCTCGATGCGAGAGCTTGCTTCGCCTCACCGAGCTGCTGTTGTAGCTCTTCAACTTTATGGAGCAACGAGGCGGCCATGTTCTCGTCCTCCAGCAGCTCCTTGAATCCGCAATCGAGTTGCTCGGCGAGAGAGGAGCGCGCGTCGAGCAGTTGCTGGTACTTTCGCTCTGCACTAGCGACCTCCGTTTCTAGACGCTGGATCGACGACTTCAGCGAGCAGACTTCCCGCGACGAGTGCTGCTCATTCGACTCCTTTTCAAGCATCTCGTCCTGTAGCCGGTGGATGAACCGTTCTTTCTCGGATAACCTTGTGCTCAGCAGAGTGATCTCCTTCGCAAGTGAGGCCTTCTCTGACATCAGCGCCTCTTTTTCATGCTTGAATTCGGCCCGAAGCCTCTCTTTTACACCGGCAATCTCACTTCGCAGCGTTGACACTAGCACTCCGTGGTCCTTCGTCATGAGACGGGCCTTTGCCGCATCGAGATCCCTGTGTACGCTCTTCAACTCGCTCTGCAAAGCAGACTTTTCTCGCTCCAGTTGACTGATTCGGCTGCGCATGTCGTGGTTCTGCATTTCACGCTCTTTCCTGGAGGATTCATCCGACGTCAGCAGTTTCTCTCGCATCCCCAGCAGCTCCGTCGACCGCTGCAGCTGCTGCTTGAGTTCTCGAATATCCGCCGTCTTCTTCTCCAATTCCAACCGCAGCGATGACGCGTCAGCCGTCGCAGTCAGCAGCGAAGCCTGCAGATCCTTGATTGCCGACTCCTGTTGTCGGCTCATCGTCTCAGCATTGCGCAGACTCTCCTGCAGTCTATGCTCGGCCCCTTCGATCTCCGCCTTCTGGCTCGTTCGTTCCTGTGTGAGCGTCTGCACCTCTCTTCGCAGTCGCTCATTCTCATCGCGCGTGGCGTTCATACTGTCAAGCTGATGCCGCAGCGATTCACACTCGCGCTGTAGCTGCGCAATCTCCTGTGACTTGTGCCGCACGTCTTGGTCGGCTTCCAGTCCGCGGGTCTGTTCTTCCGCGTCCTTGCGCTGCATCTTCAGCTCGAGCTGTTCAATCGCTTGCGCGAAGCTCGTGAGGCTCAGTCGCGCGTCCTGCAACTGCTGCTCTAGCTCGTGGTGGCTGCGCTGGAGTCGTCGCTTCTCCTCGCCCCACGCCGTTTGCTTCGCTCGCAACGCGTCCAGTTCATCGCCCAGCACGCGGTTCTCCATCGCCAGACGCGTGACGCTCGCCGCGTCGTCCTTCTGCCCGCGCTTCTCGCCTGCGTCCGCGACGTATGCGCGCAGCGTCTCAACTTCCTTCTTCGATCGCTCTTCTCGCTGGCGGTAGAACTCGATCTGGTACGTCAGCGCCTCGATCGTGCTCTTCTGCTCGGCGTGGAGCTGGTCCAGCACGGACGACTGGTCGTGACCCGACTTCTTGCCGTACAGCACACGCGCCATGCTGCTGTTGCTGCTGCTGTGGTGGAGACCGAGTCCGCTGCCGAGGAGCGACGGCGCCACGTTCATAGAGTCGTCCAGGTACGAGCGGCTGGGCGTGAGCAGCGGCGACTGGGCCGAGCCCGAGCGTCCGCGCAGCGTCATGATATTGATGCCTCTCTTGTGGTCGTACACGCGCACACACGCAGCGACGAGGAGAGAGAGAGAGAGACAGGGAGAGCGCGACGCCTGTAGATAGATGCGGTCGTGGTGGCGCCGAAATGCTCACGTCCCAGATTTGCGCGCGCAAAGTGCCACGCGCCGCGCTTTTCAAAAAGAACCAACAGTTGGTGGTTTATAGTGCACAAGGTTAGAAGCGTAGATTTGATATTGGCGGTATTGTTGAACGTATTTTTATGTGAAAGCACATGAATAGTATAGTTTGGTGAGGTTGGCGGGCTGATCTCTGTTGTCAGTCGCGGTGATTGGCTGTAAATCGAATTCGCCAACACGTCGCCTCTCCACACGCTCAGTTGATGTGCTTGCAGTGGGCACGGAGGCTGTCCGTGCAGTAGCGACAAACGCGATGCTATTCATGTCGTGGTGTTCGTTGCATTCCCATGATCCACTCCGCTTTGACTTGGGTTTCGCTTGCCATGAGAAACTTCCTATGGTTCCCTCATCTGCGCTGTCCTCAAATCCGCCTCCATCGAAGCCATTTGATTGGCTCACCAACATTTTCAGCTCAGGCTCTGTAGTTTGCATGAGTGATGGTGCTTCTTTTCCAGTTCCGTTGCCCCATTCGCGTCGTTTGATTGGCCAAAAATATCCACAGATTCTGCTTGTGGCGTCTGTGGTGGCTACTACCCCAGGACGACAACACACGGGAAGAGATCCATCCACCCGAAGAGCTACAGCAAGCGACAGCTCCGTGCATTCGTGCGATCAGAAGTCAACTCGAGGACACCATGGCAAGCGATCTGACCAGCAAAGTCGCGCAGCTCGAAGTCGAGGCTGCGCAGAAGGACTCGCGCATCCGCGAGCTCCAGCAGCAGGTGAAGAAGGCGGTGGACGAGAGCGCCAAGAACCGTGAGAAGTTCTACATCACCACGGCGATCCACTACACCAACGGCGTGCCGCACATGGGCCACGCCTACGAGAACGTGACGTCGGACGTGATCGCTCGCTACCACCGCATCTTCGGCCGTGACGTGTACTACCTGACGGGCACGGACGAGCACGGCCAGAAGATCGCGCAGACCGCGGAGGCCCAGGGCGTGACGCCCATTGAGCTGTGCGATAAGTACTCGGCCATCTTCCAGCAGCTGACCAAGGACCTGAACATGTCGAACGACTCGTTCATCCGCACGACCAGCGACAAGCACAAGAAGTTTGCGCAGTGGCTGTTCCAGCGCGCGCTGGACAACGGCGACATTTACTTGGGCACGTACGAAGGCTGGTACAACGTCCGTGAAGAGACGTTTGTGACTGAGACGGAGGCGGCGCAGACCGACTTCAAGGACCCGACGACCGGCGTGCCATTCAAGAAGATGCAGGAGAAGTCGTACTTTTTCAAGATGTCCAAGTACCAGCAGCGTCTCGTGAAGCACTTCCACGACCACCCTGAGTTCCTGCAGCCAGAGGTGCGTCGCCAGGAGATCCTGCGTCGTCTCGAAGAGCCGCTCATGGATCTGTCGGCCTCGCGTAACACGTTCTCCCACGGCATCCCGCTGCCAAACGACCCAGAGCACGTGATGTACGTGTGGTTCGACGCCCTGGCGAACTACGCGTCGGCGATTGACTACCCAAACGGAGACCTCGCCAAGTACTGGCCAGCGAATGTCCACATCATCGGTAAGGACATCACGTGGTTCCACTGCGTGATCTGGCCGTGCATCTTGATGAGCGCGGACATCCCGCTGCCACAGCGCGTGTTCGCCCACGGCTTCGTGAACGCCAAGGATGGTACGAAGATGAGCAAGAGTATCGGCAACGTCGTGGACCCGTACGACATGATCAACAAGTTTGGCCTGGACTCGTTCCGCTACTTCATTGTGCGATCGGCTCGCTACGGCCAGGACTTGCCGTTCTCGGAAGACGACTTGATCAACATCCACAACTCAGAGCTCGCTGACACGCTCGGCAACCTGGTGCACCGAACGGTCAACATTTGTAAGAAGTACTCGAACGGTGTCGTGCCTGACTGCTCTGCCGACAGCCCTTTCGACATCTACACGCTTCTCCACGAGTCCGAGATCGCGTACAAGGACTTCTCGCTGCAGACGGCGGCTTTTGTGATCGTGAACGCGCTACGTGAGACCAACAAGTACCTGACCGACAAGGAGCCATGGCACATGAAGGAGAACGAGCCTCGTCTTGTGGTCGTGCGCACGTGCTTGGAAGCGATCTACGTGATCGCCCACTTTCTGAGCCCACTGATCCCTTCGACTGCGCAGATTATCTTCGACAAGCTTGGTGCCAAGCCTGTGCTGCTCACGCAGCTCTCGCCGAACTACGACAACCTCAAGCCAGGTACTGAGGTCAAGATTGGTGATATCCTCTTCAACAAGGTGCTCAGTGACGAGGAGCTGAAGAAGCAGGAGGAAGCCGCTCAGGCAAAGCTTGCGCCAAAGCCAGCGAAGGTGGAGAAGGCTGCGACGCCTCTCTTCGCCTCGCTCGATATCCGCGTCGGTGTTATCACCAAGGTGTGGGAGCACCCAGACTCGGAGAAGCTTTACTGTGAAGAGATCGACATTGGTGAGGCCGAGCCTGTCCAGATTGGCTCGGGTCTGCGCCACTTCTACTCGCTGGAGGAGATGCAGAACCGCAAGGTGCTCGTGCTGCTCAACCTGAAGCCCGCCAAGCTCGGTGGCTTCAAGTCCCACGGCATGGTGCTGTGTGCCTCGAACGCCGAGCACGACCGTGTCGAGTTCATCGAGCCTCCAGCCGAAGCGCAGGCCGGCGAGCGTGTGTTCATCGACACGGAGAGTGGCGAGCCGCTTTCCGCTGCGCAGCTCAAGAAGCAGAAGGTGTGGGAGAAGGCTGCCGCGGATCTTCTCACGAACGCCGAGGGCGTGGCCACCTTCAAGGGCAACACCATCAAGATCGCCAGCGGCGGTGCGTGCCGCGCCAAGTCGCTCGTGAACGCCCACATCAGCTAGACACCACCATCGACAGATACAGAGCGAGCGTAACGAGCATATCCAGTCAGAGTAGGCAGCCACGAGCTGCACGTAATAGGAAACCGATGGCTGCTGCATACATGAACTCGGAGGGTTGTCACCC
>JAADVE010000293.1:0-22956 GCA_023334595.1 Pythium utonaiense | reverse complement strand
TGTACGTGCTGCCGGGTATTCCTCGACTGGTCAAGGAGATGATCGAGCACAACGAAGAGCACTTCAAGGGCGTTCCAATCCACCGCGCGATCGTACGTGGCTCGCATCCAACTCACTCGCCGCCACCAGCTGCGAGAGGCATAGATTTCGATCTGCTGGAGCGGTGTGGTCGGCTGGCTCTCTCTCACGACAGCACTGACGCGCGGATATGTGTGTATGTCTCTCTCTCTGTCTTTCCTGTGTTTGTGTGTTTGCGCCATTGGTCTCTAGGTGCACACGCTCACCTGGGAAGGTGTGCTGGCCGGCGAGCTCAAGCAAGTTCAGAAGCGCCACCCAACCGTCGCCATCGGCAGCTACGTGAACACGTCCGAGGACAAGACGGGCACGCGAGATGAAACGTACAACACGCGTCTCACCGTGGACGGACGCGATGCCGAGGAGGTGGAGCGCGTGGTCGAGGAGATCATCCGCGTCACCAACGGCTTCCGCTTCCAGCCCGCGACTCTCTAACTCAGAGAATGCGACATCATCTTCTGCGCTCCTGATTGTTTGAACCAGCGAAACCCAGTGTCACTACCGCCACGCATGTCACTCAAGCGAGAGTTGAAGCTCAGTGTGTCAAACTTTGACAGCCGTGTTTGGCTGGCCCGGGTCGTACGTACGTTGGGACCTTCTACTACGCACGTATTGTCATAGCATTTGTCTTCGTTTGATTGGCTGGAATACCATTCTGACCACTGATTCGTCTGATTCTAGTGGTGATTCGATCGTCGTAGCCAATCAAAAGCAAGGTCTCAGTTAATGTCGGGAGGTGAAGGCAGCTGCGAGGAGCTACAACCGAAACGCGGGTGGCGCCGGTTGGATTGGATTGCGCCGTTCCCTGCCTGGCCCTGGGCGTAGACGAACGCAGTGCCACACTGCCGCCCACAGAGCGCGCTTGCCCCTCTCCCCGCTCCATCCCCAGTTGCAGATTCACCCGCGGCCTCGCAAGCCACGTAAGCACCAGTAGAATCGAAGATGCTTCGCACTACCATCCAGTCGAGCAGCGTCGCGAGAGCCGCCGCCATGCGCCGCCCGCTGGCCAGCTCCTCGCTCGCGCTCCGTGCGATGAGCGTGAACGCGTCGGCGCAGTCGCAGGCCGCCACGGTGGCAATGGCGTCGCCATCCACTGTCACGACCGCTGGTAGTGATGCCTCCAAGACCAAGCACGCGTCCACGGAGCTGTCGTTCCGCGAGACCCAGCACATCTTCAAGCACAAGACCACGATGGAGCTCGTGCGCGCCTACGCTGTCTTTGGCGTGAGCCAGCTCCAGTGGATTGTGAAGAACAGCGACCAATTGCTCAAGGCTGCGTACAAGTTCCCTGGCCCCCAGGTCACGAACAAGCTGCTGCGCGCGTCGTTCTTTGGCCACTTCTGCGCTGGAGAGGATGCCAACGAGATCAAGCCGGTGCTAAAGAAGCTGGGCGACGCCGGCATCGGTGGCATTCTTGACTATGCTGCCGAGGCAGATGTCGACCATCCACGTGACCTCAACGGCGTCTCGCAGAACCTCGTGAGCGCGCGTACGTACGACTACGAGGGTGAGGCTGAGTGTGACGCGAACGCGGCCATCGCTCGCCACGCAATCATCGACGCCGGTGCGAACAAGGCCGCCGGCGAGCCGGCATTTGCTGCCATCAAGTGCACGGCGCTCGGAAAGCCAGAGCTGCTCATGCGCATGTCCTCGATCATCGTGCAGGCTCAGCTTCTGTTCCACACGCTCGACGGCCCCAACCTCTCACGTGCCAAGTCACAGTATCTGGAGAAGCTTGTTGACTACCCTACGCTCAGTGCCGGTCTGCGTAACGCTGGCCTGGAGATGGAGGAAGAAGATGTTGAGAAGCTCTTCAAGGCCATGGATGTAGGCATGGATGGCAAGATCGACTACGTCGACTGGGTTAGCTACTTGGACCCGTTCGATCTCACGATGGGCCCAATCACGCAGTTCATCGCTGAGGAACCGCTCGACGACAACGAGAAGACGCAGCTTCGCAACATGATCCATCGCCTTGAATCGCTGGCCAACGAAGCGTCTGAGCAGGGCGTGAAGCTCATGATCGACGCCGAGCAGACGTACATGCAGCCAGGTATTGACCATCTCGTGCTCAACCTCCAGCGTAAGTACAACCGCAACAACCGCGACGTCATCTACAACACGTTCCAGTGCTACCTGAAGATCTCGGGCGACCGCGTGGACATTGATCTTGAGCGTGCCCGCCGTGAGAAGTTCCGTTTTGCGTGCAAGCTCGTGCGTGGTGCCTACATGGTACAGGAGCGCAAGCGTGCGCAGGACAAGGGTTACCAGGACCCGATCCACGAGTCGATTGAGGCGACCCACCGCAACTACAACTCGCAGGTCGAGAAGCTGCTTCGCAACAACTCGATTGCGAGCTTCATGGTGGCCTCGCACAACGAAGACTCGGTCAAGAACACGGTCAAGCTCATGGAGGAGCTCCAGATCGACCGTCGCCACGGAGGCGTCTACTTCGGCCAGTTGCTCGGCATGTGCGATCACGTGTCCTACACGCTCGGCGCTCACGCCTTCCGCGTATTTAAGTATGTGCCGTACGGTCCGATTGGTGAGGTGCTGCCGTACCTCGTGCGACGAGCCCAGGAGAACTCGGGTTTGATGAGCAACGCCACGAAGGAAATGTCGTTGATTAAGGAGGAGGTCGTGCGTCGATTGGTCGGACGCAAGGCATAGATCAATGACGTGCGTAGTATGAAAAGAAAAGTTTTGCATTTACATAAGCGGTCACAGCAATGCAATCGATCCAAACTACTTCAGAGTATTACCAGTATGGGATACGTGGTTACAGCACCAAGTGAGCATCAGACGATCGTGGTCTCGGTGAGACCGTCCGCGCTGGTCTTCGAGACGATCTTACGGCGCTTCGTGTTGGGTGATTCGTCACCTTCCATCGTGGGAACGACACCCTGCTCACTGGCAGGCACGGCGGCGAGCTCGCCGTGGAAGACAGGGTCTCCGTCTGCAGAAGGCACGGGTTGTGAGCACGAGTATTTGATAGAGTACATCGGGCAACACACCAAGTAAGAAACACTCACATTGCAGGAAAGTCTGGTCTTCAGCATCGACGCCGCCGATCGAACCGAGCAAACCACCAGTGCTACCGGTGATGAGTCGCTTGCACGTCCGCTTGTTGTGGCCCTTGACACCACAGATGCTGCATGCCAGCTTGTCGTGCTTCGCCTCATTGAACTGCTGGATTTGCTGGATCTTGCGTGGTCGGCCTCGAGCTTTCGGAAGTGGGTTTGGTGTCGTCACGCCATCCGACTCAATGGTGCCGACGTCAATCGGCGTGACGCGCCCCACGTACAACGCCTTGAGCGACTTCATCAAGAAGATAGTTGGAATGACGTCCGCACGCATCATCCCGGCGAAGGAGACCGCCAAGAAGACGTGTAGACATGGGAACCGGGATGGCTCGTATTCACCGCATGTGCAAGTTTGCTTTGCAAAGTCAACAATGCGTTGGCGGCCGGTGTGTTGATCGATGACTTCGTAGCCGTGCTCTGAGATGCGCACAACTTCGTGCTCTTCAGCTTCGGTTTCGTACTGGGACAGCACAGCGTGGAACTCCTCTGGGTACTCCGAAGACATCTTTCCGTACCGCTCGAAGCGTTGGAACAGCGTGCTGGCTACTTTCGACACCCAGCCAACCAGGATCATGAGCGGAGTCTTGGCGCACAAGGCTTCTACCCACTGCAACGCGTTGTGTGTGGTCGATGATGCTACAGGCGTGGCTACAGACGGCGCAATGTGAGAGGTAGAAAAAAAGGTGTCGACTGCATCCGTCTGGGCACACTTGGGGAAGACAGCTGAGGCCGCCTGCTGCAAAATCGGACCTCGGTTGAAGACCAACGTTGCCACATACTGTTCGAGATCTGGAATCGCTTCACGTAGCTTCTCAAGGAAGAACCGCCAACTCTCCTCGCTTTCGTTCAACGCGATACCGACGGCGATCGGAACGTTGTCACCCATGGCATCTTGTGCAGAGGCCGTCATGACGATACCACCGTACGTGGACGTGATGAGAAACACGCTGAGCAGGAGCTGGGAGCGACAGAGACGAACAGCCGACTGGAGTGGCTTGGGGCACAAAAATGCGCGCGAAAACACGTTGCTGCTATCTGGCAAGTGCTCGAACGCAGCGACAGATCCTTCGTTACTCTTGACAAACTCAGCTAGGTAGCCAGCGATCTTGGTAAACGACGTGGTCTCTTCGATCTTCTTTTCCTGCTTGAAAGCTGTGAGCGCGCGCCACGCTGTCATGTACGACGTCGACACACCAAACTTCTCCTTCATGATGTTGGCCATGTCCCTCGGCTTCACCGTGTCCGCGAGCTTGAGCATAAACGGCTTGGCCGTCTCCATGAGCGCGGCCGCCGACACAAAGTTGCCGCTCACCTGGACCGACGGACACGTCGCCGAGTGCGAGACGACGGCGCGCGTCACATACACGCGGCCGTTCGTGTGGCGGTTGGCCGCGACCACGAACTCGCATGTCGTCGGGACCTCCTTGCGGTTCTTCCACGTCGGACAACGCGCCTCCAGGCGCTGCGGGCTGCTGTGGTGCATGTAGTACGGCAGGTTCATCTGCACCGATAGCACCTTGAGCTCGCGTCGCAGCTCCGTCATGTCGTTGTAGTTCTCGCGAAACGGCGGGAACCGCGGCGGCATGTGGGCCGACTGGGCCGACGCCGCGCTCGCATTCAGCGCGCGTGACTGGTTCAGATACAGCGCCGCCGCCGCGGCAACCGACGCACCGTTGTTCGCAGCAGCCACCGTCGCAGCAGTCGCCGCAGACGCAGCGTCCTCGCCCAACGCCAAGTACATGGGTTCATCCGTCGCCGTCACGCTCGGCCGGTCGCTCTTCTCCTCCTGCTCGCCGTTCGCGGCCGCCGCCTCGCCAGCCAACGCGGCCACCGCGACCACAGCCACCGCCTCTCCGCCCTCGCTCGCCGCGGCTGCATTTTCCTGCGCGGACGCTGGCGGGACCCGCTCGCTCAGCGGCGCAATATCCTCGCGATCTTTCTCGCCCGGTCCATTTGTGCCGCGCGCTCGCCCCATTTTCGTAAACTTCTGGTGCTGAAGTGTTCAAAATGTGCAATTTTTCAGAACTGCGACTCGCCGTGGCTTCCATTCGAGAAATTATTTTGCGTCATGAAACCTTTCCGCGTAATTTTCACAAGACACAAACGGAAGATACTACTGTACACATCCATATAGTAGCCCCTGTGGGCGACCCCCTCTGTGTGTGTGTTCATCCACATCACGGAGACACACACAGGACCAAGTGACCTCCTGAGCCGAGAAGCGCCGAGAGATCTTGGACGACGATGAGCTCACGCCGTGAGAACGAGAGCCCCGTGGGCCAGCACCAGCGAGCAGGAAGCAACGGCGCCGCGCCCGGCTTCGCCGCAATGGGCCTGCCCATGCCTCCAGCGCCGCCGCAACCGCCGCTGCCGCCCGTCGGCATGGTCGGCCACATGCCGCCGGTCGTGCTGGCGCCGTCCGCGCCGCTGTCTGGGCCTGGCATGATGCATCCAGGTGAGTGTTCTGTAGCTGTAGCTCGCTGCGGGATGGATGGGCGCTGAAATGAGTGGATCTGTGGCAGGAGCTCGGTATGCGCCGCTGGACCACGTGTCACCTGAAGTGACCCAGCCGCCGAACCCACTGCAGCAGCTCATGAACCAGCACCAGCAGGACACGCAGCTCTTCCTGCGCAACTTCCTGACCAACGCTCAAAACCAAGGCCAGCAGCCGCAGCAGCAGCACCGCCCGCCGCCGGCGTCTGCACCGATCCATTTGATGACACCGATCCAGCCGTCGTACCAGTCGCGACCAATGCCTCCGCCGCTGCCGCAGTCCATGCAGCTTCCGCTGCCACCTTCGTCTGCGCCGTCGGCGATTCCATCGATCATGACCTCGCTCCCACGCCCAACCTCGAGCCACGGCTCCTCGGTGCCCAGCACACCACGTGAAGGCCCACCACCGGGAAAGCGAATTGCCGGGGACAATATCGAGTACCACGTCGGTGAAGGCCAGCAAAACAGCGGCCAGCTGGAGGTGACGCCCGTGACGATCTACGCCTCGCAGCGCCGATCGCCGTGGGGCAACATGATTGCCGTCAACGAAATGTTCATCTCGTACCCGATCCGTAACGGATTGGTGCGCCTTCTCCACCAGAGCTCGGGCGATCGTTTGCTGCTTCGTGAGCATGAGAACCACGCCATTGATGACATTGCCTGGTTCGGACCACGATCGGACTTGCTGCTGTCGGCTGGATCCAACGGTAAGATCGTGATCTACCGCATCTTGACGGACCCGGTGAGCCACGAGGTGATCAAGGTCATCCATGCGCCTGCCCAGCGTGTGATTTGGCACCCATTCGACTCGACCAAGATCGCTGTTGTGACGGAAAGCACGGTGTTTATCACGGATCTCAACGAAGTGTCGGCCAGCTCGGACGGCCCAACGGACATGCAGCAAGTGAGCGTGCGCTGCTCCCAGACCTCGAGCCAGATCAATGACGTAGTGTTTTCGCCGTGCGGTCGCTTCCTTGTCACGGGTGGCATGGATGGCTTCGTGCACATTTACCGTATCGAAGGATGCGCCGTCGGCAGCACGGCCCAGCTGCTTCACCGCTTCGAGCCATTCGATGGTGGGGAAGTTTGGTCGGTTCGCTTTTTCGGCGGTCAGGACGGTCTCGCCCCAGGCCTTCTGGTGGGCGGTGACTCGAACAGCAAGATCTCGCTGTGGGAAGTGTCTCTCACTGAGGGCGCCCAGCCAACTTGCGCCCAGACTGTGAAGATCATCAATGAAGATGATGCGGCCACTGCTGATGCTGCAAAGTACGACGTGGAGTTTGACTCCAGTGCCCAGTTCCTGTTTGTCACCGATCGTACGCGTCCGCTGCTGTTTGTGCTCCACCTGGCTGTCCGCTCGTCAAGCGATGGTGTCCGCCGCTTTGACAACATTACCGAGTTCAACGTGAATTACCCGGTCCTCTCTGGGGCAATCATTAACCGTGTTTCAACCCGCGAGGCGACGGGTGAAGGACTGTCGATGCAGTTTTTCACTGTGCAGACCCATGCGATTCAGCGATACAATGTGAATGCTGACCGATGCTACGCTCCTGTCGAGTTGGACGAAGAGGATGAAGATGTTGAGGATAGCCGACACGACAGCCAGTCTGTTGGAGCGCAGACTACTGAGGGAGAGACGGGATCGTCGTCCTTCCAGGCGCCAGCTGAATCGCCTCGAGCCACTGCTGCATCCCCCGAAACTGAAGTTGACATCCAAACGTCTCAGCAGAATGGAGATGATGAGGCCGAGTACACCAGTGCGCAAACGAGCGCCCATCAGTCGCCACCATCTTCTCCTCGTCGAAACTTCTTCGGTGGAATTCCTCACATCAACACAACTCACGACGACTCGGCTTCCCTTCCAGGCGAAGACGCTGCTGGCAGTGTTCGATCGTATGCGCGCTCCTCACCGTCGTCGTCGGTCCGAGCATTCCGTGATGATATGTCGCAGCTCGGTGAGATGTCGGTTGATGAAAGCGTTGGTGGTTCCGACCAAGTCCTCGCGTTCCTGCGACGAATGGAAGCGAACCAAGCCCAACGTGAGGAGCGTTCTCGTGAGAACCTTCAGAAGATGATGGTCGCCCTCGGTGCCCAGATCACGGCCCAAACGTCTGCCCAGGTTGAGAAGACAATCTCCAAGCAAATCCAGACCATTCTCGTGCCAGCAATGGGTCGAATCGTGCTTCACACGATGGAGAACAACTTTATGAAGCCTGTCCAGGCCGGTTTCGAGCGTGCTATCTCGGAGCGACTGATCCCTGACATGGAAGCGAAGATCAACGCTTCATTGGAGTCCTCGCTGCCAGAACAGTTGGAGACTGGTGTGTCAGACATGGTAGAGCGTGTGGTCGAAGATGTGCGCCAGCCTGTCCGTGAGTCCTTCCGCGAGTGTTTCCGTGATATCATCATTCCATCCTTCCAGGCTGCGACGCAAAAGATGTTTGAGCAGATTCATGAACATGTTCTCAAGGGTGCCGCGACGTCTGCCGCTGCTGGCCGTGACTCGGCGAGCAACCAAGAGATCGCAGGTCAGTTGAAGCAGCTTGTTGGTTTGGTTGACAACTTGTCACGAAAAGTGGACCAGCTTCAAGTGAACGGGGTTTCTGGAAACGGTTACCTGCCCGCGGAGGCCGAGCTGACGGTGGAAGAGCAGCAGCTTCAGGCCCACAAGTCCCGTGTCCAGGCGCTCATCAGCCAGCGCGATTTCGAGGAAGCCTTCAAATACGTAAGTGGAATTGCTGTTGTTATTCCTGCTTGAAGTGGGATGCATGCTAACGATGATATGTCCATGGTAATGTGGGACAGGCTCTTGGTGCGCAGAACGTCGAGCTCGTCGCGTTCACGTGCCAGCAGTGTGACGCCCGCGACGTGCTGAGCTCCCGTCCGCCTCAGCTCTCGCAGATGATCATTCTGTGTCTGGTGCAGCAACTTGGCGCCGACATTGCGAATGATCTTCCGGTCAAGATCGTGTGGCTTCGTGAGGCACTGCTTGTGATGAACCCGCGCGAGCAGTCCATCGTTGGCTTTGTGGGCAGTGTTCTCCAGGAGCTTCAGGCCAGCCTGGACCTGGTGCCTGAGGGTGACCGTGACTCGCAGTACACGCTTGTGCACCACATTCTCAAGTCGTTGCTGAGCTCGGTGTAAACATTTGTCCAAGCCCGGGAACTCCGCTTCAGTAGGTAGGAATAACAGCGTGCGGGTGACCTACGGCAATGCGCTAGAACTGTTTGTTTGTCGAATGCACCCAGCTCCTGATGAGGCCCTGACCAAGAGCTCCGTGCGAAGAGCTACTCGCTGGGTCTTGATCTGCAACCGTTTACAAAAACTGCTCCACAGAGAGATTCATACATCCTAAACCCAACATTTGTGTCCACATCAAACATTGCTGTACTTTCCAGCCTTGCACTCTTCATTATATCATAAATATGCATCACGTCACCAAGTCACGAACTATCCTCGTAGCACCTGGGTCGTTCTGCGTTCTCCGACGTGAGCTCGTCGCTCACCAGCTCACAGCACAACCGTGTCGAGGTTCCGACGGTATGGGCCGCTGTGGCGACGGAAGTTGTTGAGGTGGGTCTGCGTAGCACGCAGCACCGAGTTGGCCTTGTACGAGAGCATGGGCGAGTGGTTGCTGTTGGTGAGCGAGTGCTGCACCGACGTACGGTCCGGGGACATCTGCATCTGCGGCATGGACTGCGCCTTCTTCACGCTTCGTGATATCCGGCTCATGATCGTGGCTCGCGCAGCTCCCGAGGGAACCTGCGACGTCGCTGCGTCCTGCTTGGCTTTGGAGAGTTTTCTCGTGGCACCGACTGGCACCGACGACGCCGACTTCGCAAACTGTGGGGCGCGCTCCTGATCGATGTCGATCGACATCTTCTTGAAATTGGAGAGCGGTGGGCGGCCGCGACTGCTGCCGCTCTGGCTGCCGTCACTCCTGTTCTTCCAGTCGCTGCCACCGTCGCGCTGCGAGTGGAACGACGAGGTCGAGGCCGTGGACGCGGTCGAGTGGTCGGACTGGAAGTCGTCTTCCTCGCTGCCGCCCACCAGATCACTGCTCAAGTCGCCCAGCGAGCGCATGGGCGTGTTCTCCTTGTGGTGGCAGATCACGGCGATGATGCGGTCGCAGTCTGCGCGCACCGTGTTGAGCTCCGTGTCCACTTGCTTCAACTATACTCCGACAGCACAAACAGTCAGTGTCCGTCCGTACCCACACATCACGACCAGCTCCGGAGAAACGCAGCGTACCTCGTCAGTGAGCGTCGCGACGCGGTCGTGGCTCTCGGCGATGAGCTGCTCGCGCGAGGCGTTGAGCGTCATGAGCTCGCGCTGCAGCTTGGTGTTGTGCATCATGAGCTTCTGGATTTCCTCCTGTAGCCGCTTGTTCTCCAGCTGCACCGCTGTGAGGGGGGATGGCGACTCGTCCATCGTGTCCAGAAAGGCTTGTCCAGAGATTCCTGTCCGGAGATGTCGGCTCGGCGAGTGGCGATGTGGAGTGTGTCTGTCGTTGACGCGCGAGGATGCGGCACCTCGGACGTGGTCGCGTATATGAGTTCAGTGACTTGGCTTCACCTCTAAATAAAACGCCCCGCGCGCAGGAATCCAGGAGATCCAGGGATCCAGCAATCTCAAGTCCAGCGTCCGGAGGCGCGCAAATCCAGAGTTCCGGCGTCCAAACTGTCGACCGGAAAACCGCGGCTGGGGAGGGAGGACTCGCCGCGCAGATACACAGAGAGAGAGAGAGGTGCGTGAGGCGAGGAGGGCTGAGAATGACACGATATGTCGTGCTCTCCTTTCCGGTCGGTAGAGCTGCGCGCTGGAACACGGAAGATGTGACGGCCGCTCGCTGGATGTCCGTCTTCCGGACGCTTGCTTGCTGCGCAGTTCACTGGATTTGCGTCGGCAGACTTTGCCGGAGGTAAAGAGCGCACTGTGATCAGGACTCCGGACGTCACCGTGTGAACTGGACGCCGCGGCTGTTTCTACTGAAGCCAAGGGGAAAGCTGCTGGAATCATCATCCTGAAAGCATGCCGTTGCTCTTTCGATCGGACGACCGCCTGGGTTTGGGGTGGCAAGCGCCAGCTGGTGCGAAAAGGTGTGGCGCAATGCGACGATCCGCGGTGTCCCATTGGCTGAAATCGACAAATCTGTATTCGTGACAATGACGACACGTCGGTATTGTCGAGAATAGGAGCTACTCATGCAAACGGTCATCTGGTCGCGCTGCTAGAGAGAGCATTCAAGGCAAGATGTCGTCTGGAACATGGGCTCATGCACGTCATGAACGTGCGTGGAAGCGTGCGTGTTGATGATACAACGCCTACTGAAGAGGCAAATGTATGCTACAACCAGAAGAACCCATGACAGTGTCTGGCTTCATTGTCAGCTTCATGGACGAGCTGGGTGGAACTATCACGCAACGCACAGACAGTGGCGGTGCCCAGCTTCGAAGCCGTCTTTATGTGGCTACGTGGAGCCCTGCATCCATCATGATCTTTTGCTGCATGTGGCTCCGCGGAAAGCGCTCTTCAAGATCCACTATTTGTGAAGCTCTCAATGCTGCATGGTGGTAACTTATCCCAATACACTCGTCTTCATCTGAGAGGTCACCTGCGGATCTTCAGTGCCTGTGGTGGGATCCTGGGATGATGGAGCTTCCTCGCAGCCCGCATGACGACAATGACGACGCCGGCTTAGCGATCTTCGGCTCGTGGCAAAGCACGGAAGCCTTCGGAAACACAGCGCTGGACTGGTCGCAGGCGCTGAAAGACCAGCGCGCAAGTCTCGCTGTGTGCTTCCGCACGGACGGGTCCTATTCCTTCCGCATGCGAAGCACGGACGTGGATGCGACGGACGTGACCGACCAATTCAAGCACATTGTCGCTGCCGAGGGGGCTTACACCGTCACTGACAACAAAATCTTCATCAAAGGTGGCGAGACCATGACGTGGCTGTGGGCAACGGAAGGTGGTTCTCACGGTGTGGTTGTCCTGCAGGAGACTCATCGGGTATTTCATGGACCTTCCAACCCGAAGAAGACAACACGCTGCGAATACGGTGAGGATGCAGTGGCTGTTTTGCTAACAGTGTGTAGATCTTCGTTGCAAGGCTCAGTTGTGTGTATCGTGCTGTGTGGGTAGGCTAGAAGGAGCCAAGCGGTTCGGACGATGCAAGGGCGTGGACGTGATCTACTTCAAGCGAGTTGCAGCAACAAACCAGTGATGTAGTGGCGTAGGACTACGATTTGTGGACGCTTGTGCAGAGAATCTCTTGCAAGCTAAACAGATAACCGCGTCACGACGGTCTCACTCTATTCTGTCCACATTCATCACATATCGAGGACATCGTCCAGCCAATCTTCCAGGTTTTCCTGCTCTCCCGATCCAGTCGCTGGTGATTGAAGAGTATCTGCTGCAGATAGAGCGCTTGTTGGAGGGGCCGTTTGCACACTGGACGTTGTTGCTGCTGCTGCTGAGCTGAGTGCGAGAAGCTCGTCGAGTTCAGAACCTTGCGCAGCTACAGGCTTGCTCTGACTAGCGACGTCTGCAGCACGCTCAATACTAGTAGTAGGCTGTGGAGTAAGCTCGTTTTCGCTTTCTTCTTCGGTAGGATCCTCGGATGGGTCGTCCACCTAAGTACACAACGACAATCGACGCGGTCGACGAGTGAGAGAGCTGAGAGACCAGGAGCACCGGTTAGCGTTGGTCCACGTACACGGAACTTCGGGTCGATCTGGAAGCGGGCGGAGAGCGGCACCTTCGACAAGTGCTCAGCGATCCACGCGAAGTCCTACGGTACCATAGCATTTCATCAGCATCCAATCTGAAGTTGCTTCTGGCAAGATCGTACTAGATATCCCACCATGATCCCGACAGTGCCCGTGGCTTCCTCGCCTTCGCCATCGTCCGCATCCCATTCTTGCATCGCCTTCGTGCGGAAATAGCTCTCCTTCACATCAACCATGTCGCGGTACTGCCGTTCCTCAGCGAAGAACTGGCGGCTTGTGTTGTGGCCCGCAGCGACGTCGGTGTTCGCACTCTCCTCGCCGTCCTCCTCATTGCGCTCTTCGTATCGGAACGCATTCGATTCAAGTGGACGGCCGCCACTGCGTCTGCCACGTCCTCCACCGCCACGTCCCCCTCCTTCCTTCTGTGCGCCTCCTCCACGGCCACCACGCGCGCTGTCGCCTTGGCCGCGGCCACGCGTAGGCCGATACTTGAGCTGAGATCGACCCATTTTGACCAAGATGGAGCTGCTGGAAGCAACAGCTCCGTGCTCTATTTTGACCAATCACATTCGTAGCTGTGTTATTTTAGCCAATCAAAACGAAGCACAGTTTGATGAGACGGAGACCTGAGTTCGGAAAATGCGTGAATGCAAGGGTATAAAGATCGTATTCACCTCTGTTTCATCATGGACTACTACGCTCTGCTTACTCAGCCACGGCCGCCGCCGATGGGTAGCGGTCACGGAGGCTCTGCCATGTCGCCGTGCCCTTGACGAGCTTACGCACCTCAGCACCGAGCTCGCTGATCGGAAGACGCACCTGCGTCGTCGAGTCACGCTCACGCAGCGTCACCGTGCGGTTCTCGACCGTCTCGAAGTCGATCGTGACGTTGAATGGGATACCCAGCTCATCCGCACGCGCGTACTTGCGGCCAATGGCCACGCTCGACGTGTCGACCTTGCACTCCAAGTCCTCGTCCGCGAAGATGGTCTCGAGCTCACCAACGAATGGATCGAACGCGTTGTTGCTGCTCAGCGGCAGCACCGACACCTTGATAGGCGCGATGACTGGCGCGAACGACATGACGCCACGCTTGTCATCACCCTCACGCGTCGAGAAGTTGTGCTCAAAGATGGCCGTCAGGATACGGCCGATACCGAACGATGGCTCGATGACCGACGGGATGAACTTCTCCTCCGCGACCATCTTCTCCACAACCGCAACGGAAATCATGTCACGCGCGAGCGTGAACTCCTTGCCGTTGCAGTCTGGGCCAAGCGTGGCCTCGCCCTTTGCGGCGAGGTCGTTCTCAAACGCAAGCGCCTTCTCGACGTCCTCCTTCAGCGCCTCGAGCAGCTCATTGACAGCGGCGAGGTCAGTCTTGAACGCACGGCCCATCTTGCCCTTGTTTGGCTTAAGCTCGACGATCTTGCGCTTCTCTGGGGTAGCGAACTTGTGGGTACCCACCATCTCGACCTTGCTCTTCTTCGAGTGCACAGTCAAGTCGTAGCACGAACGGTCAGCGTGGCCAGCGCACTCAACCCAGCCCGAGCTCAGCTTGATCTCGAGGTCCCAGCAGTCAGTCGCGTAGTGGGACTTCTCCGTGTCCAAGTGCTGACGGAAACGCAGACGCTGGAGATCGATACCGATCTTCTCGCAGAAGAGGTACGTACGCGCGAGGTAGTACGCCAGGCTCTGGTTCGAGATGATACCGTTGTCGACGGCGTGCTTGCACGTCATCTTCACGGTCTTGCCATCCGTAAGCTGGTTGGTCTTGGTGAGCAGCGACAGCTCCAGGTTCGCGACGAGGCCGAACTTTGGGTGGGTCGTGTCCTTCGGGTTGATGAAGTATTCGATCTCCGCCTGCTGGAACTCACGCACACGCAGCAGACCGTTGCGCGGAGAGATCTCGTTACGGAACGCGTTACCGATCTGGGCGCAGCCGAATGGCACCTTGCCGGCGTTGTACTCCAGCAGACGACGGAAGTTCAGGAAAATACCCTGCGCCGTCTCTGGGCGAAGGTAGCCCACGAGGTTACCCTCTGGACCGATCTGGCACTGGAACATCAGGTTGAATGGGATCGGGAAGCTGAGGTCAGCACCCGAGCCAGGCGCCTTGATGCCGTACTCCTGGAAGACCTTGTGGATCTCCTCTGGCGAGAACGACTCCGCCATGGTCGCGTTCAGACGGTGCTTCTCAGCCTCCTCGGCACTGAAGTTTGGGTTCTTGTCGAGCAAGTTCTCGACGTGGTCCTCGAGCAGCTTGTCGGCACGGTAGCACTCGCCCGTCTTGGTGCACTTGACCATGAGGTCCGTGAAGCGGTCCACATGGCCCGAGGTCTTAAGCACAATCTCTGGCATCAGGTTCGTACACTCAATCTCCAGCAGCTTGTCCTCGAAGACGAAGTGTCGGCGCCACGCGCTCAGCAGGTTGGCCTTGAGCGTACACGCCGGTGGGCCAAAGTCGTAGAAACCACCGATGCCACCGTAGATCTCGAACGACGGCACCACGAACATCTTGCGGATCAGCAGATCGTCCATGGCCTTCTTGTCAGCCTTGGTGAGGCCGTCCGTCTCAGGGCCCTGCTTGGCCACCTCGATGTCCAGCTGCACCTTGAGCTTCTTCAGCACGTCCACCGCAGCCTTGACGTCGTCAGCAGGCGCGCCAGTCTGCTTGAGCTCGCGCACGAGCGCGCCCTGGCGCGTCACCGACGCACGCAGCGCGTCCACATCCACAGGAGCAGCAGGAGGGTTCGTCATCTTCGCGGCAACCACACGTGTTCGGCGAGCTGAAGGAGGAGAAATGGCTGTCCGTCCAGCCAGCAAGTCGGGTCGCTGCCAATGCCAAGAGCTCACTTGACAGGATCTGCCCAAACGAGCGGATAAACCTCACAGTGAGCGTGGAAGAAAAACCTCATTTGAAAGTTCCTGTGATGGAGATCATTTTGACCGGATTTAACCAATGGGTTCAGCCTGCGAAATGGGTACATCCGTGATAAAGAGCCGTATTTGGAAAGCTTTCAGAAAAGTCGTGTGGGGGTTGTGCACCGTATCTTGATTGCCTGGCTTAGACCAAGACAGCGCCACACGCTCATGGACGTGAAGGCGTTTCCCCACCGCGATTTGCCGTGGCCTTGGCGAGTCTGGTCGTCGAGATCTAGCTACTCCACTCAGTGCTCGTCTTCTCGTGGCCTCCTAGTAGTTTAGTCTCGGCAGTCTCTTTTGTGGCTGACTTCAACCTGAAAGTCAACTTCAATATGCATGTGCTAATCTGGTCGGGCAGCGTCACTACCAAAACGGCTCTGCTGGACCGTATGGGTAGTTAGTTACCTTTACGATGTCCTCCTCCACGCTAAGCGCGGTAAGCAAGGAGCAGCACAGCGGATACTCGCCGTCTCAACGTACTTGCCCTTGTCTATGGTTAGCGATCCATCTTCACGTGTCGTCACAACTCGATGAGTCTTGTGCTGGTGTTCATGATCGTCAGCGCACGGAAGCCTTTAGCTCTGAAGGGACCAATCCAGTCGACCGCGATTTTGTACCATAGCCACACTGTGACGGGGGTTTTCTGGCAGCTTGCCATACTTTTGTGTCGGGTACTTGGCAGTCGCACACGTCTTAAACTTGCTCACTAACTTCTCGACGTCCTTGTCGATACTCTTCCAGTGAAACATCGCAGCGAAGGTCTTTTACATGACCGAAACACCAGGGTGAATGAGCCAGTCATGGTGAATCCCCAAGAGTCAGTTACGATGGCTGCATGGAACCAGGATCTTGTTACGCTGCCTGGACACGCACAGTAGGACACCACTGACTTCTCACTCAGTCGTTGGATTGCCATCGTAACACTCAGAATCATCACGTTGCTTCGCTCTGATCTCCTCCAGGTCGATTGGCTTGCGTCCGTGTACGGCGGGGGCGTCTACATGCATGGGTCGGTGGCTCTTGCTGTCCTCCAGGGCAGCACGACATTCTCGATGTGCGGCAAGCGTGACAGCGCGTCGGCGACAACATTCTCTTCGCCTTTGATGTACTGGATTGTTCGGTCGTACTCCTCAACTTCCAGGCGCCAGCGCAGCATTTGGGTGTTGTTGTAGTTCTCGCACGTGAGGTTCTTGTAGTTGGTGTGGATGTTAAGCGCTGTCCCATCAGCGTCATACGGAACTCATGCAGCAGAAGCAAGATGCTCAACAGGTCCAACTTGTTGGCGGGTACTTGTGCTGCGCGCCGTTGCACTTCTTGGACCAACACAAGTGGCTGACCACGCTGGGAATCACTGCACCAAGCTGATCCTTGGAAGCATCAGTATGGATCTCAAATGGGAGGCTGTAGTCCGGATACGCAAGCGTCACCACGTCAGCAAGGCCTTGCTTGATCGCGTTGAAAGCGTCACGGTGGACTTGACCCCGAATGGCACGCTGGGCGAGCACAGCGTGCCACCACCGTCCTTGCGCAGTGGTCGAAACTTAGGTGAGTTAAGATCCCTAGAGCATTCACTACTATTGTGGTTGTCATTCTTGTAGCCTTACAATAGGCACACTGCTTGGAGTGGTCGGCTCGCTTGACGTCTCGTCAATTGCGCTGCCCACGTTGGGTCTTCTGTGGCTTCGCAACATTTCCGTCCGGGCGCTTGCGATTCTCACGCGCAGCACTGTCTTCTTCTCGTTACGCTCAATAATCTCGAAGTGGGCTTCAGCATGCTGTAGTTCCAGCCACACTCGTGGTACGGCATTGAACTTCTCTTGCAATACGACGGGCATGACCTTACGGTACATCCTGATCACCTCAGGCATCGGGATCTCGATGTCTTCACCGTGCGGGAGCAGTGTGATCATGCGCAACAGCTCACGAAACTTGATGGAGAACTGTCGAGCAATCACGTCGGACGTGATGCTGCAGATGAAGGCCTACGTGCCAGATCACCGTTTCGTCTACCTGAAGACCGACTGTGCAAAAGAGTATGTCGAAGGCGCCATGCCGCGCTTCTGCAAGGACAACGACATCATCCAGGAGGCGTCAGTGCCTCGTCCCCCACAGCAGAAAAGCAAGATCGAGTGTTTCAACCGCGTACTGGTCGCGATGATGCGTGCGATGATGCAGAATGGCAACGTCGAGATGAACCGTTGGGACTACGCAGCGTTCTTTGCTGCCTACCTCCGCAACCGATGCCTGACTCAACACTGGGTGGCAAGACTACCATGGAGGCGCTCACTGGTGAACTTGGTCGTCTTGACCACATGCAAGTGTTCGGATGCAAGGTCCAGGTCTACATCGCTGAGGCTAACCGTGGCAAGATCGATGCCGTGGCTCGAGCAGGGTAATTCATGGAGTATGCTCGTGGAGACCAGTACCTTGTGCTGATTCCCGGCCAAGGCAGAGGCTAGGTTGTGACTGTTCGCAACGCTGTGTTCTACGAGGGCCAGTTCAGACCACTAGCGAACTCCAATGAAGTGCAGATCGAGCGTGGCCGACCAGTGAGTATCGTTGATGACCCAGTGGGAGCTGCAGCACAAGTATGACCCCCGGTCCCAGTGGCGGTTGTCCCACAGCCAATGGAGGTTGTTCAACAGCCAGTGGGAGCTGTCTCACAGCCAGTGAAGCCTCCTACTTCAGCTCTACAATAGGCAGCGCCTGTGCAATGACCGGCTCGAGTTCCGTCGCCTCCTGTACAGCGATCAGCTCTACTTGCGTCGGCTCCAGTGCAGCGATCTCCAACGACGGCGGAGCTCTCGCTGTGTGCCAGTGCTGGTCGTGGTCCTCAGACTGATGTTGTTCCATCAACGGCTTCCCGTACGCAGCTGGCGATGCACCACGTCGATTGGAACGTCCACGTCGCCCGAGTGCTTGTCGACTCGTGATTGATGAATATCGTACGTCGGTGGTACAGTGTCTTGAGTTTGCACTCGAGTGCAACGACATGGAGTGGCCAGCAACCTGCTGCACGATGCTTCAACGCGTCCAGCAATTGGATCTCGACGAAGGTCCGAGGGAAGCTGCGTATGCGATCACTGAGAACGATCCTACCAGTCCAGCTTAGGCGCTCACTCGACCTGATGCCGCTGGATGGAAACAGGCCATGAATGATGAGATCGAGAGTCTCATCAGCAACAGCACGTTCGTTGAGACGACTCTACCGCCGGGACGCAAGGCAATCAAGTCGACGTGGGTGTTCAAGAAAAAAAACAATCCCGACGGCTCGTTCGACAAGTACAAGGCGAGACTGGTCGCGAGAGGCTTTAGCCAGAAGTATGGAGTCGACTACCTCACCTCTTTTCTGCTTGAGCTCGGCTCTGTCCAGAGTGCGGCAGACCCGTGCATATTCAGTCGTGACCGTGGCGGCGTGATGACGGTGATCCTGATCTACGCTGATGACATCCTCGCCTTCAGTGACGAGCAGATTGAACTCGATGACTTTTGCAGTGCCGTAGAGCAGCGTTACCAGGTGAACAACTCCCACGTCGTCGATCGATTCGGAATGGCCCAGAGCAAGCCGTCTTCGACGCACATTGACTGGGACGTTGTGGACAAGATCGAACGTGACACCGACGGAGATTCCTGCTGTGATTGGGTCGCTGCTGTACGCCTCTACGATCACTCGACCAGACTTGGCGACTGCTGCGCGCATACTCGCTCAGCAAGTGGACAAGCCAACGAAGACAGTGATGAACGGCATTGATCATGTGCTTCGTTACCTCAAAAACCTCACGACTACGACCTGGTGTACAAGCAACGTGACGGTGTTGAAGCAGAGTGGGTCGTGTACGTGGATGCAGCGTTCGCTATGGAATGTGACCGACACTCAACCACAGGCTACGCCATCTACTACCATGGCAACTTGGGATCATGGGGGCAGAAGGTCCAGCCGATTGTGACGCTGTCGTCTACCGAGTCGGAGAATGTAGACTTACGTACGCCCTCCAAAAGTGTATCGGGCACCAAAACGCTATGAGCACTTTGGGCTTTGCCACGTCGACCATCTTGGCGTACGAGGACAACCCAGGAGCTCAATATCTCGCTGAGAACCGTGCGGAATCCCAGCGCACCAAGCACATCGACCTGCGCTACCACTGGGTCCGTGAGCAAGTGGCGAAGGGCAGTGTTGTTCTACGCTACTGTCCTACCGACGCGATGGTCACCGATCGTCTCACCAACCCGCCTGCTCGAACCAAGTTCGAGACGTTTCGACACGCGTTTGGACTGCGCCGAGTGGGAGTGTTGAAGTTAGCGAACGACGCAGCCTCTGTGAGCGCTGCAAGCGAAGTGGGCGAGGTTCATCTCGCACTGTGTGTCCAGGACGATGGTGAGGCTGATGACGAGGACGAGGTGCCTGAGTTGCTGCGAGTGTACCCAGAGATGCCTGAGTTGCAGTTGGTACCTACGCCTCAGTACCTGTTGGCGCCGATCGGTGATGACCCCAGCACGCAAACGCAGGACACCTTAGTCGTCGCGACGACACAAGCTTGTGGAACCTTAGTCGTCGGGACCACGCAAGTGAAGACATGCGGATCAAGCACTGCAGCGGCGGCAGCGTGATCCGCGGGATGAAGTGAGCTCTGGGCTGTTCGCAGCTGAGCTCGCATGCATGTGGATGCATATCGAAGATGTGGACTTTGCGGCCAGTATCGTGCATGTGCTCTCAGGGGGGTCGCCTTAGAGAGCCAAGAAAAGAGGTGTAGGGCTGCATGTCTAGGAAAAGAAAAACGAGGATAACTTAAAACCTGGTGTGAAATGACTGACATACCTGGTGTGGAGTCAGACTGACTGACCCACTATGTATATTAGCTGACTGACCTGGTACTACGTAGTATAACACAACAGCAACAGTGTGAGCTACATACATGTATTGAATGCGTAGCGTCTAACGTAGAGTGGAAGGATGGCGGACACATTCACGTTGCACTGCTTGTTAGGACACTTGATGTCATGGAGACCATGGTCATCCACGACACCAAGGATGTATTGTGGGCAACACGAGCCAAAGCGCAGCACACGCTTTTCACAGTCCCAAGGACCAGTACAAAGCGATAGGTCGGCCCAAAATAGCGACAGAAGTAATTTTGGGCTCCATTGAACCCCCCCCCCCTTGGCCTTTTCTAGATCTTTCCTGTTGAGCTTTCTAGGCTCATACAGGACAAGGACTTTATTAGGGTGATCTACAACGATGCCACGGGCATGAGGGGCATTCTCTCTTTTCTGGGGAGGCCCAGGTCAATAGGACCAGTGTAGGATACGCCATAACGGGTCTCCAGAACCCACATTGTCTCTATAGACCTGTCTGGCGCTCACCCAGTTAGCAGTGTGGCGCTGGTGCGGCTTCTATCCACCATTAGCGTACGTAAGGTAGAGGTAGTTGGTGTGGAAGCCTATCGCCACCAGTGCCGTGGCCTTGACGTCATAGTTGGCGTCATATCGGTCCCGGTCTTTGCTCGATCGGAGCAATTCCTCCACCCGTGTCCTAGACAAGACCATTCCGCTATGAACCGTCAGCCAGTCAGGACAGTTACGTGCTGACGTACGTCAGCAAAAACCTAGATTTGGGAAGTAAACCTTGACACCTATGGCACTAATGACGGAAGACCACCAGTCCGGAAAAATGTGGTCTTTGAAGAACGCTACTTCAAAAGCGAATTGGTCGAAATTTCTTGATCTTTGAGTATGCTGCTCCTTGTCATATTGTCTGTATGGTGCATGCTCGAGAAGCTTGTGCGTGGAGCAGGAGGCGCTGTAGAGAACGCTGAAAACGGGCTTTTCGCTTCAGATGCGTCTATCACGAAATATTTGACTTGCAAGTCGTATGCGAGTCAATCTGCGACGTGTGAATGGTATATGACGAGGTGATAGCATGTGACGTTGGGAAAATACTAGGATACAGTATAGGATTTAGTGCAGGAAAGGATGCCACCTCTACTCCGTGTTAGAGGCACTGCGCGAGATCACGAAGGGTGTGTTCTGAAGTTAGGAAGGTATGGCTCTGTCTATGAATTGCAGATCGCTCTACAATAATGTGAAAACGGTATATGTTTTGTTCATGTACGTGAGGTGGCCGCCGAAGTGGAACGTTGCAATGATTTGGATAGCCCGCCGAGCTGATTCTTGGATGCCACATCACCGGCCGTCAGCATGAACTGGGAATCGTGCACTTCTAGGGCCGCCTCCGAGAAGATGGAAGAAACCGAAGTCCAGAGGCTGTGGAAGACTCTGAAGATTGGGGTAGTGGTGGGTATCTTTGTGTGTGGTCTGGTGATAGCCGGCGCATCTCACGGATGGACCAATTCTTGAAGCTATAGGTCGCGGCTCTAGTGTCGTGGGTCTTCGTTCTGTCGGTGGACATCGTTATCTGTGTCCATCCCTGTCAACAATTCAGCCCACAAGTCATTGTGCAGTGAGGCGAACCACAGACCAAAGACCGCACACCACAAACCAAAGACAAAAGACCGCAAACCAACTACCAAAGAATAACGACCAAAGACCAACGACCAAAGACCAAAGAGCAACGACCAACGACCAACGACCAAAGACCAACGACCAACGACCAACGACCAAAGACCACAGACCACAGACCACAGACCACAGACCACGGACCACGGACCACGGACCACGGTACACAGTCTACTGACCGCAGACCACTGGTCTTCGTCAAAACACATGTAACCATCGCACTCGAGAATCCCCGCCGAGCCATACCGGTACGAGCAGCCAGTCACGAAGTCACGAAAGACAAAAGAGAAGCACGTCGCTCAGATGCAGCGGCCGACTGGCAGGCGGTATAACAATGCGAGGGGAAGAAGAGCGAAGAGTCATACAGTCGTTGTGTTGTGTGTGGTGTTGTGTTGTGTGTGTTGTTTGTGTTGTTTTGTGTGTGTTTGTGTTTATTTGTTTTGAGAGGTCTATTAGGCTTAGGGGAGTGGTTGAGAATGGAGGCTCTCAGGGCTGTTTGCGTGGCCATGTGGTCTAGTGGTATGATTCTCGCTTAGGGTGCGAGAGGTCCCGGATTCGATCTCCGGCATGGCCCTTCTCTTTCTTTTTACCCCACTTCGCCAACACCACAACACCACTCCACACTACACTCACACCACACTCACACCACACTCACACTACACTCCACTACACTCAACCCCAAACTCTAGCTCTCTCTCTGTCACCCTCCCTATGCCACGTAGCACCACCACCAACCGCCGTATCGTAACGATACCACGACCATCGCCACGGGCCATGTTTGCTCCGCTTCTATCCGGGCTCTCTCCTGCAGCTCTCGTACACTCCACGCATAACACACAACTCACAACACACAACCGGTGACCACCGAGCACAAACCACCGAGCACGGAGCAAGCACCGCGGACAGCGGATCACAGACCGCAGACCGCAGACCAACTACCAACGACCAACGACCAACGACCAACGACCAACGACCAACGACCACAGACCACAGATCACAGACCACGGACCACGGACCACGGACCACGGACCACGGACCACGGTACACAGTCTACTGACCGCAGACCACTGGTCTTCGTCAAAACACATGTAACCATCGCACTCGAGAATCCCCGCCGAGCCATACCGGTACGAGCA
>JAADVE010000292.1:0-22963 GCA_023334595.1 Pythium utonaiense | reverse complement strand
CGCGACCAAGCGAAGCTCGTGGAGACGTCGCTCGTGTTCGTGACCGAGTTCCAGGCCCAGGAGGTGCGCTTCCGCATCGTCCGCGTCTGTGGTACGTTTGAATGGAAGGGGCCTCAGAGAAACAGTGAAGGCAGAGACATTGACACTCTTACTCTTGTCAGGTTGCAGTCGGACGTGCCGAGAGAACATGCTCAAGCTGTCAGTTGAACGTGCGGAGAAGCTCAACCTGTTGGCGGCTGACCCCTCCTGGAAGACGGCTATTGAAGCCGAGATCAGTCTCATCGATCCGCAGTAAATGCTGGCTGCAAGAGATCTACAGCACATAGCGCGGTCAACGCTGTTTTCACGACTGCGCTCGCGGCAGTAAACTGATCAGGTGCCACGATGCTGGGATCCAGGCTGGGAGACCTGGGGACGGGGCAGCTTTTGTCTAATCAATGTACACTATATAGAGAAGGCGTTTCTTCGATCTTCTTGCAAAGCAAGACCGACGAATAATCAATGCGAGCGCAATGGGAAACATGATTGAGGTTCTCTAGTCGATGCTCTTGCCCTGGGCCTCGTACTTGGACTCGATCTGGGAGCAGAAGAGATCCAACTCGTCGAAGATGTCGCGCACGTTCTTGCCTGGCACTTCAAGCGTCTCCTTCGAGCCGTCGACTGTTCGTACAGAGCCATAAGCAACGCAACAGGTGAGCACTCGCGCAGCATTGGCGGCAGAGAATGGATCCATTGCAACACGCACTGAATTCGAGCTTGATCAGCGGGTTCGTGCCGTTGAGTGTCGTGGTGAACGACACCTCCGACTTCGGGTTCACCGCCTTCGTCTGCACAATCCAACGCAGCACACATTGAGTGTCACACGCAGCTACCATAAGCATCCCAACAGGCTCTCCATACCTTCTCAGCGACCAGCTGACGGTAGAACTCGCTGCGATGCATCCCAACGGCGAGCCAAATCCCACGGTCAGTCAGCGGTTCCACAGAGCTCTCCACGCACACGCACACGCGTCTGCAGAGGTGTTGAGAGTACGTACCAGGCGCCAGTGGAGCGCTTGTCGAAGCTCGAGAACGAGACCTTCGCGGACTTGATGAAGCGGATGACGTTCTTGGCGGCCATGGTGCTGCGATGCTGAGACTGTGGTGTGTGTGGAACGCGATGGCCACGAAAAGCGGGCGATGCGAATGGCAATCCTGTCTTACGGCATACCGCTTATCGGAGGGTATTGCCGATGAAGCCAAGACTGGGGCGGTTTACCAGAATACGGTGTGATATGCGGATGATCTTCACTGCAAGATTACCTTGCAGGGTACCTTGTTTTGTATTTATCGAGGAGTCCGGATACCGATTGAGCTGCAGACAGCAACATGGCCACGAGCGGCAAGACCTCGTCGACCGGCGCATCGGCGGCGACGGCAGCGGCTCCCAGCCAGAATATCGACCGTGAGCAGTACTGCCCGTTTTTAGTGCGGGTGTTCTGTAATGTCGGATCGCACAACAGGCAAGTTGGCGTCGGGACGGAGAGTGGCGGTTGAGATCTCATTCTGCTCGACGTGTTTAGACGTGAAGACTATGAACGCTTGAGCGAGAAGACGGCAATGAAAGAGCACCACACTTATACATGGTACGAGTGGCAGTCATACGCGTATCGTTGCAAATCGCTGGCGGGGGTTCAAGACTGGAGTGTGATTGTCATGTAGGCCAGACAGCACTCTTCGCGAGATCGCTGACCTCGTGCAAGATGCGAACGCGGATGCTCGCAAGTCCAATGCACGCATGGGTTTCTCAGTCATCTCCCAAGACACTAGTGGCAGGTGAGACGGCTTACTCGCTCTGTCCCTATGTCTCGGTTTTCATGAAGAGCCTGGTACGCAGAGTCGTGATGCGCAAGGCTGGTTGGGTGAATGCAAACCGCCGCAAGACAGCCGACGAGGAGAAGACACTGCAAAGTCTTCGCTTCCAACCCGGTGATTTCCTCGACGTTGCAATCCTCTCGTGAGATCGTAGACGAGTACGAGGCGCTAAGGTGCATGACGTTGTCGATGCACCGACGTTCACCCGTCTATTTGAGTAAATATATGGATTCACATGACTATAGATGGTGTGAATGTTCAACTATTGGCTATATTAGTTAATACCCTATTGAGCTGCTGCTTGAAGTCAGTTCCTGTCCCCCTGCATCGCAGATCTCAACTCCACATCCAGCATGCGCGTGACAGCGGAAGAGTTCTTGACACGCGTGGCGGCGCTATACGACGCCCCACTGGCCGCTGGTCGCAAGGGGACTGTCGCCATCTCCTGCAAGAGCGTGCCAACCGCGCGCGTGTTCCCCAAAGGCGCCACGGCGTCCGTGCACGAGGCCAATGTGCTGCTCTTCCGCGCCGCCAAGTACGGCAACAACCACCACAAGACCAAGTACAGCGTCGTGGTACGGCTGCGCTATCCCCTCCTCCGTAACCATCCGCTCTTCTGCTCACGCCCTCGTGCTCGTTGTTGTGTAGATCTCGTCCAGTGCGCAGGCTGCGTTCCACTCCCAGCTCGGCCAAATCGTGAAGACCAAAGCCGAACGCAAGGGCCACGCGGCGCCAATCGCCGCCTCTGCGGCCAAGCGCAACGCCAAGAAGACCGCCGAGTAGCCGCATTAGAAGCGTAGAATACAAGTGCAACGCGTGGCATTTATCGTTTACGGTGCGTGTGTGGGTGGTGTGTGGGTGGGTCTATGGTGAGGTGCTTCATACAGCGACAGACACATCCAGCGGCAGATTTCCAGGCGACGGGTCTGGTGATGCCAGCGGCGATGACGCCACGATCTCGTCGTCCTGTGCGCTCATCAGATACCGACTGTAGTCCTGGAACTCGCGGATGTCGTCGACCACGGCCATGTCGGTGAGGACCTCGCTGAGGTAGTGGTTGCGCCGGGACGTACGACGGCGGCCGCCGCGGCTTTCTTGCATGGGCTCACTGCTCTCGAGCAGACGCGCGACCATGGGCATGTAGTCACAGCTGAAGCGCCAGTCGACACGACCGCTACCCTTGGCAACTAGCGGCAACTCCAGCTTCGTCTTAAGTGTCGCCAGGCGTGTGGATTTTTGGGAGCTGGAGTGGAAGATCACGGTTCAGTTCATTTGTCAGATCGAATCGGCTGAAGACTATAGCAGCTACACGAACGTACCGAGCGTCGTGTTCGCGGGCTGCTCGCAAGGCTCGATCTACACCATCGCCCAGTCGGCACACGTCGAGTGTGAGAGGAGAGACACTCCCATCAGTTGTGGAGCAATTGTGGTGCATGAACGAAGCGAGACTGAGGCTACGGACGTCCGCCGTGAGTTCGTCGAGGGCCTCCGACTGGAAGAAGTAGTCGTTTGCATCGTCCTGTGAAGTTATCAAAACAAGTGAGCAAACCATGCTGAGTCAGGACACCGCCACGACCGCCAATGGACTCACCCTTCGGTGTGCAGTCGCGAACGACGCCTCCCAGTCCTCAGTAAACGAGATGGTGTCCAGTACACCCCACACATCGTCAAGAGACTGAACGTCGCGCTGCTTCTGCTCGAGTGGCCGTGTGTCTTTCTCTGCATGTCCGTTGGTTTGAGGCACGGCATTGCAGAGAGAGCCCCTCAGAAGTGGGAGGAAGTTGCTCGTGAGAAGGTCGAACGAGCGGAGTTTGTGTTGCGACCACGCTGGCACAGGAACTGGGCGTCGACGCTCCGCTGCAGTTTCCTGCGAATCGACGACGATGGTAATCGCGTTATCAGTGGGAGCCTTGGTTGTCAGTGAAGCAGTCCACGCCAATGAGTCGTGGTAGTCGTGCAGACGATGAGTGACCTGGCGATCGATGTCCTCACGATACGTCTGAAGGAAGTTGAGGGAGCGGCGGACGTCACATTCGAAAAGCTCTGCCAGGCGAGAAGCTAGCACGTGCGTGAGCGGAATCGCCTCTAGGTAGGCGACGAGCGATAGCCAGGCGACGAACTCACGCGTGGACGGCCGCTGGAGGCTCTCACTGATCGCTGGAGGCGTAGATGGAAAGCCACTGGGAAGAGTCCGGCAGGTGACTACGATGGGGCACTTGGAGTGCTTTGCGATGGAGCCGAGCGTTGAGAGGAATCCTTTGTCTTCCTCAAACACGAGGTCGACGTCCTCAAACAGCACAAGCGACAGGTGCGATGGCTTGGCTGGCTCGCCATCTTTCCGCCGCTTTTTGCTGCCGCGCTTCTTCTTGCCCTTACTATCACTCACGAGTGGACCTCCACCGTGCAGAACACGCGTCGACTGAGTCGCCTCGCCAGCAATATCGACGACTGCTTTGCCCGTGCGAAGCTGGCCGGCGTTGATCTCGATGATCTCGTACCCGAACTCTTCCGCGCACGCGTACACGGCAGCAGACTTGCCCGCGCCAACGTCACCCCTGAGTACAAACAGCCGATAGAGTTGCGTACCGTCATCGTCGCTGTCATCGCTGTCATCGCCTTCGAACGCAAACAGCGCGTCGTCGTAGTTACGATCGCGGTCTCCTCCTCTTCCGCTCTTCCACGCACTTAACCACGCTGAGAGTTTCTTCAGCGTGTCTGTGTTGCCGACCATACCGTGGCTTTGCACTGGTAAGTAGCGGTCCACTAGGCTCAGATTCAGCGCTTTGTCCTGACGCTTTTCGCGGGCGAGCTCCAGCGCCTTCAGCGTCTTGCGGACACGCTTCTCCTTCAGTCCGTAGACTTCGCTAATCTTGTCGATCATCACGTCGACCGAGATGTCGCCCGCAAGAGATAGCAATACGATCTCCTCGTCGATCGAGCTCGTAGTCTGCGTCGAGGAGGACAGCAGCCAGAACAAATCGTCCTGCGCCACCTGCGCATCAGCTGCATCGGGAGATGCCGACGCTGTGTACTGCGTTCCTCCAGCCATGTTTTCGTCCTCATCGTCCAACACGACGATGTCAGTCTCGACTTTCTTCCTCGTGGGAAGTTTAAGAGGCACTGCGTCGGCTGCTTCAGTTTGCAACGATGCCTGGAGCACATGCTGCAGCTTCGGAAACTCTTCCAGCTCCTTCGCCCAACGGGATTTAGATTTGCGGGGCATGGGCGACGACTCGGGCGTGTCGAGCAGCTCGATCACTTCGGGGGCGTCCACATCGATCACCTTCTGCGATCGAGATTGGAAAAATGGGTTCTGGACTTCGCGGCCGCCGAAGAAAGCGAGGTCACGCTCACGCTGCTGGCGTAGCTGCTCCTTCAGCAGGTTGATGGCTTCGATCTCAATCACCTGCTTCTTTTGCTCTTCGGTGAGGAAGAAGACTTTCGCTGCAGATCGCGCAGGCTTTGCATCACTGGCTTTCGTGCTCGTCGTGGGCGTGAGCGACGCTGTGGGCACGGGTGACACTGTCTTTGGGAACAACGTGGTCTGCTGGGCTGGCTTCTTCTTGTCTCCTGCCATTTCCAGCTTGCGCTTTCTCGACGATAGCGTGCCAGTGCTCGCTGTCGCCTTCTTTTCCGTCTCTTCACTATTGAGTGTCGCCGTGCTGGCTGCAGACCTCTTGGTTGGCGGGAGCGTCGGTGGCGTCATGAACAACGCCTCTTGACTGGACTGCAGCTGCGCCTGCTCTGCACGGAGCACCGACTGGCGCTTAGGACGACCCGATTGCATGGTCGTTGCCGGGGATGTGAGTCCTACGTCGGGATCTTCCGCTTGACCAGTGGTGTTTGTTTGGTCAGCGGAGACAGAGTTCGTCGCCGGACTTCCTGGGCCAGGTGGCCCACCCACGCTCGCAGCCTTCACGAACACTTCCACAGAGCTTCCTCCATTGCCATCGTCATCTTCTTCCACGACTGTCTCTGCGTCGTCCACTTCGACGGTGGCTGCGTGGAGCTCTTGATCACCGGTGGCTGCGTCCTGCTCTTCTCCCACAGACTTCGTCTCCTCTCGCGACGGCTTCTGCACGCAGAAGAAGTTGATCTTGGGCTGGGACTTGTCCTCCACCGGCGCCTTCTTCTTCCTCTTCGCGCCGCCTCCGCCCGCCTTGCTCTTCACGCGGCGCCGTCCCCAGTGGGCGCGCTCGTCGAATTCGCTGTCATCTTCTTCCGTATCAATCTCCTCCAGCGGCTCCTCCTGAGTGCCCTGCGACGCGACTGCCGCGGCGGCCTCGCCTCCCACCAGTGCAAGAGCTGTAGCATCGCAGCCGAGTAGCTCTGCGCTCTGGAGCGACGGCGCAGTCGGCGCAATCGCCGCCGCCGTCCGCTTGGTGCTGCGCCGCATTCGAGTTCCCGCCATTTTGGGATTGAGCTGCGCGGGTGACAAAACGGCCGTTTTGACACGGTCTTTATGTCCCTCAAAACGTAACCCTCCACCACGCACAAAAATTCGAATGGACACATGAGGTTACGTTAGGTTACGGCGTTAATTGCTGCTTCGCCCGACGTCCGGCGTGGCAGAGGCGCCCGCGTCCGACGGAGCTGGCATGCGCTGCATGGGCTGCTGCGGGGCGCCCATCATGTTGTATCCGTGCGGTGGGGCCATTGCGTATCCCATTGGGGGTCCGCTGACGTAACCCTGTTGCGTCATGTTCATGTTCATGGGCCGAGCCATCGGCTGCCCCATGCCGCCGTAACCCATCGATGGGTCGTGGTAGCGTTGAGGCGCCGTCTGCATGCCACCGTACTGCGCGTGGGCTCCCATCGAAGACATTCGCGCTTGGTACTGGGCCTGGGCCATGGCCTGCATCTGTGCTTGGGCTTGCGGGTTGAATCGCGGCATTTGCATCTGTGGATGGCCTATCGCCATCTGAGGATTCATGCCCACGGGGTTCATGACCATTCCACGGGCGGCGTACTGGGCCTGTGGTGGCACGTATGGGTTTGGCTGAGGACGCGGCGGCTGATCGCTGGCTTCATCGGCCCACTTGGCGAGCATCATGAGGTTCTTGTTGAGCTTTTTCCGTTTCTTGTCCAGCTTGTCTGTGAACTCGCTCTGTTGGCCTGTGCCCTTCGCCTGCTTGATCTCGTTGTTCAGCGTGATGAGCTCCACGATCAGGTTCGAGTTCTCGTCCAGCAATGCCTAGTGAGTGAAGCACAACAGCATATCCTCAGTGACCAGGCGTCGTCCCAATTCAGTGGGTCTGCGCCTCGCTACGCTCGTACCTGGATCTGCTCCGTCGTAATCTCCTTCGGCTCGATATCCTCCTGGCCTGCTGGCTTCACGGTGTACGCTCTGTTTGGCTGCATCTGCGGCGCCATCGCCGCCGGCGCGCTGACGAGCGGGACGTTCATCGTCGCGTCTTGGGGCGTGGTGGTGTCGGACTTCTTCGCTCCAAGAGCGCGAAATGGACGACGTACTGTAGGCTGTGTGCAAAGTGCGATTTAGCATTGAGAGCGTATCATTGGCTAAAATGAGCACCGTAGGCTTCTGTGATTGGCTGTAATGTGACTGGCACCTTCCGAGTAACTGTGGTTGGCAGCGCCACACCACACGCGAGTCGTCGATAGCTACTAAAGCAGCAGATAAACATGGCGACCGTGACGCGATTCCTGCGCATGTCGGCGCTCGAGGCCGAGGCGGCGATGAAGCCGCAGCTCGTGGACGGCAAGTGGAAGCAGCCGCTGCTGTCGCGCCGCAAGATCGCGCTGGTGAAGAAGCACGCGTCGCAGAACGGCCTCGTGGGCACGTGGGTGGAAGGCCAGGGCGGCTGGCTGGAGACGTGGGACGCGCCACAGAAGCACAACGTCATGCGCACGCCCAAGGGCCACCTCAACCAGCGCAACGAGTTCGAGCGCGTCAAGAAGGTGCAGGCGGCGCTGGCCAACATGCCGAACAAGATCGCGGACCACAAGAAGGCGGTGAAGCAGGCCAAGCCACTGCGGGGCCTGGACAAGTGGCTCAACGAGAGCGACCCGTACTAAGCAGAGCGAGCATTCGTAGCAGTAGAAAGATCACACGTACACAGCAGAAAAGGCGGCGGCACACGGCTCGAAGAGACCGGTCGGTAGAAGCAAAGAGAGAGAAGATGAAGATGGAATATCGAGTCGTTGGTCGTTTGGAAATGCGTCTGGTCTGTGCTGTGTGTGGGGTGGCTTCGTGGTGGGTGTTCATGGGCAGAGACAGACAGAGACGACGCCCGTTGCTACAATGTGGATATGTTCGGGATATGGGGTTGCGACAGAGGGCAGGATCTCGTTGAAGAGCTCATTACTATTTTTACAGCTTCTAACGCAGAAGTCCATTGAAACCGATGCAATCAATGACCAAGCCCAGCGCTGTGGTTGTCGTGGACTAGAGTGAAGCAAGGCGTGCATCAAGCAGCATGGGCGGCAAAGCCAGGAGGAGCTCCAGCGGAGTGGCTCCGATGATGGGTGGTGATGACGACTACGTGCGCCAAGCCAAGCACGAACAGAATCGCGGTCCTCCCCCACCTCCACTTTCGCCGTCGTCTTCTGGTCGACGAATCGCTCCTGCACGCGGCTGGCTCATGTACGTTCAATCGCAACGTTGGAGGGGAGTCGGAGTGAAGCCATGCTGACCCTGTGGCGGATGGTGTCGTCCAGGCTGTTCGTGCTGGTGAATCTGTTTGCCATCGCCACTTTCACCTTCTTCAGCGCCGTTTACTTTCCATCGGCATCGACAAGCGGTATTATCAAGCACATCAACAAGCAAGGTGATGTGGCGCTGCTCGAGCTGCCGAGACGTGTGGAGAAAGAGACTCAGCGTCCTCACGGCGAGGAGGAAACCGCCGCCCCGGCAAACGACGGAGCGGCCCCGATTGTGACGGATGCGGCAGGCGAGAAAAAGCCGCATCTTCGCAGTGAGAGTGATCCGGATATGGAGGAGGAAGATGGCATCACAGCAGCGGTTGGGGACCCAGATATCCATGACCCTACCGAGGTTGTCGAGACCACGTCCAAGATCCACCCAGACACATTTCCGATGGAGACGACTGCGGCGACACTGGACGAAACTCCAGCACCCGCGACGTCAGCTACGCGAACGCTTCCTGCAGAAGATATTGGTCAGTTGATGCGAGAAATGAAGGCCACTCCACTGCCTACCGCAGAGTCTCCGCCCGTGACAACTGTAGTGACAAAAGGATTGGAGGAGCCTCGCGATGGTGTCGAACTTCCATCTCATGGCGAAGGTGAGGCATCCGCAAGACGATGCGAAAGTGTGTGATTTTTATTGGGGTTTGCCATTTGTAGAAGGATTTGAGGCCCACCTGGTGCTGTGGCTCAAGGCGGACGAAGGCGTTGAAGTGGAGGACCCTACTGAGTGTGAAGCGCTTGGTTCTGCCTGCGATCTGAAAGCGTAAGAGATCGTTCTGCATTGATTTGAGCTTATGAACTGACTAAGCCCACTCGACTGTGGTGATCGCAATGCCCAGTTGGAAGAGTGTCGTGACTGATCGTATCCAGCATCCAATCGCGTTTAAGCCTGTGAGCCCAGCGATGCGTCCACTCTTGCAGCCATTGGCTCACAACAAGCTCCCTCTCGTGTCGTTTTCCTGTGGAATGGCGCACACGAGTGGAATCGTCGTACACGATATGATGACGCTCTTTTTCGTGCTGTCACCCTCGCGGATTGAGGCAAGTACTCGGCGCTGAGGTCCCTGCTGTTACTGAATACTAAAAGCTAGCTTTGCATGAACGTGCAGCCAGGCGATACGTACAGAGCACAGAAGTTTTTCGGCAACTCGCCGTACGGGCAGTTCCTCTTCCATGGAGGCAAACCAGCATTCTTCACGGCTGGAGGTCTTCGTGAGAGTGACTTTGTCGCGTCGAACAATGAGCTGGTGCTGATCGCGTACCGCTTGCATCGCAACTCTGCTGAAATCAAGACCAATGGCCAGCACTGGAGTCCGCAGAGCACACAGGACGACAACTTTCCAATTCGCATGTCGGGTAACGCAGCTCTCAGTCTAGGCAACGTCAAAGCTGCGTGCGACACGAACTCATTCCAAGGTCAAGTTGCCGAGGTGTTAATCTATGACGCTGTGTTATCCAACGAGCGAGTGAGAGACGTTGAGCTGTACCTACTGAGCAAGTGGTGGGGTGAAAATGCCCCAACGCCTGTGCTGATTGAGCCGACGCCCGTGAGTGCAACGCAAGCAGCAGTGAAAGAGACTGAGGTACCTCCTGAGGCAGCCACGCAGTTGGTTGTTGAGAATCCAGCCACGAGCGAGGACACTCTCGATCAAAATGGCGAAGAGGGCGCCCGCGAAGACGTCCAGCCAACTCCACTGGCATCTGAGCCACAGATTGACAATGTGGTCAACCCTCCAGCCCAAACGGAAGTGGCAAGGAAGGACGTGGACGGGGTCCACGGAGAAGGCGAGATACCTGATCAAGGAAACGCCGATGAAGAGATACAAAACGATGATCCAGAAGCGGAGTACCCTCGTACGTTCGACCCTGAGGGCGTCTTCGAATGGCTACCACCCGCGGACCTGCTCACCGCCATCTCGAAGCATAAAGGCATCGACACGACCGCACTCGTGAGTCAGTGGAAAGAAGCTGTGCGTGAGAAGGTGGACACTGTCCGCAACTTCCAGCTAGGGGGCGAGGTGTTGCGCAGCTTCATCCGTGAGCGCCGTGATGAGCTACTGACGTTACGCCAGGAGCTGTTCGGGTGAAGATTGAAGATAGGCTAGCTCCCTGTATTATTAGCCCTATCTAGCTTTCTTCTCACCTCGTTCGTAACATTAGTTCTTAACCGACAGCCCACCACCGACTTTGGCGTTCTGGTCGAATTCGAGACTGGTGTTCCATCCCGTCGACACGGACGTCAGAGAAACAAAGAGCTCCGTCCGTCTAACAGAGCCGAGAAAGAGCAGCGGAGATGGTGTCGTTACTACGCGTCGTGGGCTCCGTGCGATGCCAGACGCAGCGCCGATGCATGTCTGTTGCCGCCGTTAAGGACCAGCCGCCGACCCGTCGTCGCCGCGAGCTGCCAGCACCGCTGAAGCTGGTACGAGCCAGCCAACAAACCTCATTGGATCGGAGGTCCTCGTGCTCATCAGTGGCCTTGCTTCTATTGTAGACGGAAGCCGCCGCGGACCGTATTCGCGAGCTGCTGGAAGGAAAGCCAGACGCGGTCGCCATCCGTCTCGGTGTGCGAACACGCGGTTGCAATGGACTGTCGTACACGATGAACTACGCCGAGAAGAAGGAGAAGCTGGAGGAGGAAGTGAGCGAGAAGGGTGCGTCCAACAGTGGCTGCGTGTGGGTGTGTACCCGACCGAGTTGTTGTCGTATTGACGGGTATTGGTGTAGGTGTGCGAGTGTTCATTGAGCCCAAGGCGCTATTCCACGTGGTGGGCACGACCATGGACTTCCAGGTGAGTGAACGGAATCCCGGTCCCAAGACGTGTCCATAATGACTGATGCGTTCATTTGCTGGACGTCGTAGACGACGCCTATCTCCTCCGAGTTCGTGTTTGAGAACCCGAATGCAAAGGGTAGCTGCGGATGTGGCGAGAGCTTCAACGTCTAGAAGGAACAGCAGTACAGAACCAACCAGCACAAGCAAAACCATATTCAATTTAGAAAGCTCATGTTCTTGTACATGGCTCCGTGTTCAATAAGATAGGATGATGTGCAGAGAAAGCAGTGACCCCTGAACCGTTCTAGGAGATCTCTACGGTTGACTTGCGTAGGTCGTGTGGCGGCACCTGCGGCGTCGCGTACTTGATGAAGTCCTCTGGAGACAGTCGATCGATGTGGCTTGATGTCGAGTACTGAAGCTTCTCGTCGCCTAGAGTGAAGTGCGTCGCGCGTAGATCTGCAAGAGAAAAAGTGTCCAACTCAGCCCTGCGTCTGGCATTCGCGAAACAGAACGCCACGTACCATTTTTGACGGCGTCTGCCATGATCGAAGGCTTGAAATCTTTGGTCTTGTTCAGGAATTGGCTCTTGCTCTCGGACACATATTCCACCTCGTCGTCATAGGAGATTCCACGCGTTGGCCGTGGGCCGGTGCGCTTACGAATCTCATTCCGCAGCGCAACAGTCTCTTGGACTGCAGCCTTGTCCCATCGAGTCGCCATTTGAGTCGATGTCGCATAGTTGGGGGCGTCATTGCCGAAACTGCATGACGTCTTCAGTAGCATCTTCCTGGAGTCCCCGTTGAGTTTGGCGACGTACTTGTGCATTTCACCTGTTGTGTCTACCTGTGTACTTGAGATTAGGAAGTCTCTCTTCTTTCCTGGCTCTCCAAACACGACGTGGCACTCTTTGTTGAGGTTGGGCTCTTGCTTGGGCCTGGGTAGGCCAAGGCGAGCTTGTGCGGCTACTGCTTCGTTCATGGCCACAGCCGAGCTCTTGTACTCGGTGGCGTCATAGCCCCACACGATGGACGCGGGTTCGTGACGTGATGAGGTTGCCATCGCTGGTGCTAGAATGCTTTCTGTAGTCAAGAGGCCATGGAAGCAGTGGAGATACGCGTGCATGCTCGGCTTTATTTTGAGCTTCCAGCCTCAGGGTCTGAGCTATCGTCAAAATGTATTGAGGATCAGTTAATTTTGGCCTTGCTGAAGTCCATCTCGGGATGCTGAGCCATGAACTTCTGGAGCACCTCCTGCTTCTTCATGTCGTCGCTCGTCGGAAGTCCCAGAGCCTTCTGTCGTTGGTCGAACATCATCTTCTCAACGGTTTGGCGTGTATCCGCATCCAAGTCGCCCAGCTTCGAGTTCTCTGGTTGCACCTTCTTCGTGTCGATCTCAGCGTCGCCCTGGATGATCGTCTTCCACCACTCCATTTGGTTCTCCTTCTGCAGGTAGATGCAGATGCGGTTGTTATCTTCCAGCGTCCAGAAGCTGTCGTCCACCTTCACGCGGTTGAAGAGCGGGCCGTCAACAAAAGTCTCGCCACCCTTCAGTCCGACCTTCAGACGAGTAGCCGTGATGGTGACGTTAACCTCACGCGACTTGGTGCCGTTGGCCACCGCAAAGTTCACTTGAGCCTCCTGCAGCGTCTGTGTCCACACGTACTTGTCGGTTTGTCCACCATTGCCCACGAGCGCTATTAGTCGCACATAGAAATTATCGTTAGAGAACAGTCTCAGCAATGAGTGCCACCCATCAGGAGCTATCGACGTACGCGGCCCACTGTCCTCCTCCTCCTCCTTCTCTTCGTCTTTCGCTGGTGGTGCAGACTTCTGAATCGCCTCCGCTTGCTCGTCCGAGATCTCTTCGAAGCGTGGCGTTGGCTCCGGCTCCGGGGCCTTAGGCTTCGCGGCGGCTGCCGCTGTCTTCTGCTTCTTGAGCTTCGCCTCTTCCTCGGCACGTTTCTTCTGCTCGCGCAGCTTGCGCTTCTCCTCCTCCTCCTGCTTCTTAGCGTACTGGTCTTTCTCCGCCAGCGCCGCCTGCTTGCGAACCGCCTCCAGCACCGTTTCTTCCACCACCTTGGGCGACGCGCCGGAGAAGAAGTCCGTCTTGCGGCGCAGGAACGAGAAGACGGTCTCCAGGAGCGGCTCGATGCCGCGCTGCGTCTGCGCCATATTCATCAGCAGCGCGTCGAAGCGGTCGGTCTCACTCATAGCTACTTGATTGCCTGGTGTGCGTGTAAATCGCTCGAATGTTCGAGGCTTTCGTTGCTGTCGGACGGAATGATCTCTTCGGGCAGCGGATACACTCGCGTCCGCTGAGGTCTTCCACCATTCGACGGGTCGGGTTCAATCTGGTCAGGCGGGTCTCTGTACTGTGTGAGAACCCGCGGGTTTCGCTTCTGCTTGGTGCGAGCTACCACAGAGTTCAACCCGAACCCATTTACGATCAGCAGGTCTATCCACTGCAAGTTCAACTGACTGGAAAAAGGCAATGGAGCACATGATCATGTTACACTTTCTGGGCTGCATGACTCCCCGTGGACGCCACGCGAGCGATGGCAGCCCCCATTCACGACGACATGTAGCATGGTCAACTCTCTCTACTGTAGCTGATGTAACGTTTAGCCGAGGGTGAGACCGATGCCGAACTTGTGGGCGTCACCGTCGAAGTTCTTGGCGTCGATGTGGGCGCTAGTGGTCAGGTGCAGGAACGGACGGATCTTCTGCAGCAGCACCAGCGAGACGTGGCCGTCCGACTCGACCTTACCAGCGTACGTGGTGAGGTGGTCGGCGTTGTAGCGGCCACCGACGGTCAAGTGGTTCGAGCCCGACTTGAGGTCGTAGTCAAACACGGCCGAGTAGATCGTGTCCTTGGAGAGACGGTGGAAGAACGAGCCCGAGAGCGCGTTGAACTTCTTCTTGGTCTGGAGCGTGGCCGCGAAGTCACCGCCCGTGTAGCTCAGCGCCACGTTGTGGTCCGAGAGCGACGACTTGTCCAGGTTGAACGCAGCCTGGGCACCGATGAGCACGTTGTCAACACCGTACACAACCGACTTCTTGAGCGTGTTGGAGCCCAGGTCAGCCGAGCCATCAACGGCAATGTTGTCCTTGGAGTATTCGTAGCCGAAGACACCGACACGCTTGGCGCCGGCGTTCTTGGCGACCGAGCCGTCCTCAATCTTGGCCGTGAGCTTCAGGCCGTGGGTGAACACGTTCGGGATCTCGGCCTCCGTGATGAGACGGCCGTGGGTGGTGACCTGGAGCTTCTTGAAGACGATGCCGCTCTGGCCGTGCGTGAACGCACCGGAGAGCTTGGCGACGATGGACTTGTTGCTGCCCATCTCGCCCTCCGTGGTGAAGGCCACGCCGTTCGAGGCCTTGCTCTTGACCTTGAGCTTGCGCGAGTAGTCGTAGTCGTCCTTGAGGACGTTCTCCGCCGTCTTGGCGATATCCTTGTACAGCACAACCATCGTGTCTTGGTGTCTTCCGAGTCGAGAGTTCACGAATGACTCGACGCCGCCGGCGGCGAGAGGCAGCAGCGAGGGGGAGCGAGCCGGAGGGGAGACCTGCGCTGCTGGATACAGCAGACGCGCGGAAGCTCGTCGGCAATTGGGCAGAGATACGCGTGCCCTGCTAAGTACGATGATCTCCTCGCAGATTCAACACGCCGCCCAATCAGAAGCGACGGCGTGGGCAGGTGGCGTAATATCCCCCCGCGCGAGTGCCTCCGAAGGAGCACGTCACTTACGGCCGGTTTACGCCACCGTCCTCATCATCAACGGCAAGCCACCACCGTCGTCACAGCAGCAGCAGTCTCCCAAGCGTCGCGCTGGCTGGAATGGCGTGACGATTGAAACCAGCAGATCGCGCGTCCTACAGCTGCAGGGGCAACGTGTTTTGGCTCGGATGTGGTTGCTGGACGAGTTCCATTGGGTTCGGAGCTGCCGGGCGATGAGGAAGCAGTGACTCATGCTGCGTCCCTGCCGCGTGTCTTCCCGCCTTTGTGGGGCTTTGACATCGACGCGTGCCTCTGGATGACGCAGTGGGCCATGTCCTGTGGCCGAAACCCTGCACCCCCTCCCTGTTAAAACCCTTCGCAGCCATTACTGCGCCGTTTTGACCGAAATGCAACACGGCTGTTTCTCAAACTGCAACGCGAGAACGCCCCACACGCGCTGGCAGGCTGGTGGGTGCGTCGTAATTACGTCTTGCCGGCTTTTTACGCGTGCCACACAATCTTGTCCTTCAAGTGTTTCGGGTCTGGATATCGAAGAGCTCCGCCGAGCCTGCGGCGTGGGGGGAAGTTGGTTTGTGGGGCGGCGCCGCGTCTCGCGTGTGGTCTCCGTTCGGTTGTGGCTCGCCATTCTGGAAGCAGAAACAAAGAAGAACTCGAGCGTATCAAAATGGTGGCTGTGCTTTTCAAGGACCTCGCCAAGACGGCGGCGGACGTCCTCAACGACGACTACGACTACTCGCGCAAGCTCAAGATCAAGAGCAAGGCGTCCAACGGCGTGACCTTCACCACGGAGGGCCAGCTCAACGCCAACAAGTCGATCCTCGCCAAGGTCTCGGGCGGCTTCACGCACTCGGGCAGCAACGTTGTCTTCAAGAAGCTGCAGGTGACCACGCAGGGCCGTCTCGTCACCGAGGCTGAGCTGCCAAACGTCCTCACCAAGGGCCTGAACCTCACCTTCAAGCTGGAGGATGGCTCGGTCGCCAAGAACGCCAGCGCCAAGCAGGTCGGTGTCGTCGGCGCCGAGTACAAGCAGGACAAGTTCTCGTTCAACACGGAGGCGGACTTTGTCGGCAACTCGGTCAAGGCTGCCGGTGTGTTCGTGCAGGACAACTTTGTCGTTGGTGGCCAGGTCGCCTTCAACGTCGAGAAGTCGGCGCTCACCGAGCACAACGTCGGTGTGAGCTTCGTCGGCTCGGACTTCGCCACCTCGCTCGTCACCAAGAAGAACTTCGGTGCGCTCCAGGCGTCGTTCCACCACAAGCTGTCCAAGGACACCGTGTACGCGGCCGTCCTGGACTACGACCTCAAGTCGGCGGCGAACACGCTCAACGTCGGTGGTCGCTACAAGGCTGATGCCGACACCACCTACGCCGGTAAGATCGACTCGGAGGGTTTCGTGTCGCTCGCCTCGATCCAGAAGGTGCGCCCATACGTGACCCTCACCACGAGCGTGCACGTCGACGCCAAGAACTTCGAGGGCGACGCACACAAGTTCGGTGTTGGTCTCACGCTCGGTTAAGCGTCATTGCCGTCTCGTGGCTTCGACTCTGCCGCTCGCGGTCTTCCTCGTGGCGTGCGGAAGCGCATTAGATGAGATAAGCGGTCAACGACGGCAATCGCGCGGCAGAGAGGAGATTAATACTGTAAATGGAGAGAGAAAGCATGTGAAAAAGGAATCGGATCGGGTCGTGTTTGTTAGTGAAGAGGCTCGCCGGTTGAACCAAGCGTCGATATCACCACGGTCTACTCCACACCGCAATGACTAGTTCTTGGCGCGAGCCTCGGCGTTCGTTCGCCGCTGTTTGCCAACGCGGTCAAGGTAGTTGACAAACGACAGCTCATCGCTGTCGCCGAAGAGCTGCTTCATGCGCATCTCCAGCTGCGACTGACCGTAGCGCGCGAAGAGGATGGCCATCGTGTCGTCTGCAGTGATCGTGCCGCAATTCTTCTTGTCGTAGGTCATGAACTGCACGACGTTGAACAAGTTTACCGGCTCCAGCTCTGTCTTGTCGATCAGGTTGCGGTTGAACATGGAGCGCAGTTCCTCCCAGTCGACGACGCCATCCAAGTTCTCGTCGGCCTCCCAGATCATATCGCTGATCTCTTTCTTCGAGCAGACCTTGCCCAGTGCCTTTATCGCCCCGTACAGGTCCTCGTTCTTGATGTGTTTACTAGGGTTGCTGTGGATGCTGTTCAGCTCCTGAGTGTACTTTTCCAAGTTGAAGTCCACTTTGCGTAGCTCCTCTTCGACTTCTTCGCGTGTCATCTTCACGCCCTTTTCGTTTACAAGCGACGACACGTCAGGATTTGCCTTGCTGGCTTCCAGTCGCACACGTCGCTCTTTGGCTGCAGCGATGCTGGCGTGGGTCTTCTTCTTCTGGCGGTAGGACGCCAAGTGGTCGAACACGCGCCGCAGCTCACGCTCCTCCTGGGCAATCATGCCCTTGGCGTCATCATTAATCGACATCATCTTTCCTCTCCACCGCGCAGATAAACGCTGAATGTACAGGGGCTGTCTTGCTGGAAAGCGTCGACGTCGTCGGCTCAGATGAACTGCAGCTCTAGCCAGCGGCCATCACCAAAAATATCAGGGCACCGCATGCTAAAGCAGTGAGTGAGTGAGCGGGTCGAGTCCTCGAAATATCCACGGACACAAGCTTCAGTATCCAAATCTAGCGAGTGAATTTCATCTTATGACGGCAGAGACGAGAGAGACGATGCCAGCTACACGTCCTTGCGGGCAGTGTTGATGAGCTGCTGCACCATGACGTCGATCTCGCTCGTGGACATGGTCTCCGAGTTGAGGATGGCGTTGGTGACGACTGTCGTGCTCTTCGTGGACGTCGAGTTCACCCATATCATCCCATTGCGGCCGATGGCGATCTCGAAAGGGATAGATTTGCCCAATGCCTGCAGCACGTAGCTGTCTTCGTGCAGCAGCTTCTTGGCCAGAGGGATGGACGTCTTGAACACATAGCCGCCGGTCAGTTCGCCGTAGATTGCGAGGCCTGTCATCCAGTCCTTCTTCGTCACGTTTGGAGGAGCTACAGCAGTACCAACAGAACGGATTGTTAGCGTGCATACGAGATAAGGGATCCATGATGACGCTAGATATGGCTGCGTACCTTCACAAGTCAGTTCAGGCTCCACGCCGTGGCTAGTCTTCAACACACGCGCATACACGAGTGATCCGACGCGAAGGCTAGGACGGTTACGCTTGGTGGCTCCATCAAAGGCGAGACTTCCCAGTGTCACACTTGATCTGCACAAGTGAAAGGGTAAATCGTCAGTCGATGTGTGGACTGAGAGCTGCAACGTTTGACTGGCACGTACGCGGCGCCGATGTTGACACGGTAGAACTCTGCGTTTCGGTCGGTGACAATGCCGATAACACCGTCATCCACAGCAACAGAGTACTGGAGGAGACAAGCGCTTGTGAGTCCTGAATCCAAAGTGGCAGTCAGGCATGAATGAAAGACACAACGCACCCGCTTGTGGTCGTATTCCAGCCAGTAGCGGTTCGGCGGTCGATACCGCAGCACACCAGCGTTCGTGCACACGATACGCTCATCGTCACCCTGTCGAAGTCCAGCTCCTGTGCGTCCAATGAAGACAGTTGGTCAGTTGATAGCCATCGACGCAGCAAGTTCGGGCGTGAAGATGCGCACCCAGTCGCACGTGCTTGGTGGTCTTGGTCAGAATTTCCGTGACATCGTCACCAGGCAAAACGACAGTCGGCGAGAACAGGAAGTCTACCTGACGCTGCGCGTCTTCCAGGAAGCGGCTCGCAGCGTCATCATTGTGGTCGCCGTCGGCGGCAGCGTGCTCCTCCACGGCGTCGGTCTTGCGCTTGGTTGACATCGTGGCCAATCGAACTGATGCAGCTTTTGAGAGGTCAGGAGCTTCTCGCTTAAGTACGAATGAGCCATCCGGAACTCCCATTGGGTTGGAGACGTCTGGGATCATGGGGTTCGTCTACCTCACTGCTCGCTGAAGACGCAGCGATCCTGCCTGTGTCTGTACATCCATCAGCTACGCACGCTTGCTCCTCAGCGCATTAATTTAATTATGGGATCGCGAAGGTCCTACACACTCCTCCCTTCTCTCGGCTGTGCTTCTCCAAAGCTTCTTGTCGAAAGGGTGGCTGGACGAGTTGGTGCTGTGCTATCTAGTCTGACTGGCTCAGCTCACGGTGGGTACTCTTCTGGAAACAAGCACTTTCATCTCCGAGACCATGAAGTTTCGTTGATGGAACAGGCAATCCACTCGTGAGGAAACAGCGCGACGCTTAGTCACGGCCGCGACCGCGACCACGACCACGTCCCCGGCCACGGCCTCGGCCACCAGCGGCAGAAGCGTTAGCCTTGACCTTCTCACGAGGCGTGTCGTCGATGAGCAGAGTGTCGAGATTCAGCGAGTCCGGGAGGATGTAGTAGCGGATGTTGTTGCCGCGGATGCTGAGCGAGTCGAGCGTCACTGGGTTCTTGCCTTTGACGGTCATCTTGACCGACTTGAGGTGTGTGTTCATGCTAATGTCGACACCTTCATGGTGCCGCCACAGAAACATATCGAAGTCAGTTTCCATCGATTCTACGGGATAGCTAACAGGAAGGAGGGGGGAGAGAGAGGCGTACCAGAGATGGTGCCGTGCACGATTGTGCCATTCTTGAGTTCAATGGTCACCGTTTCATTAGAAAGCTTCATCAAAAAGCTGCGTATAAACGAGCAGAACGTCAGGGATTGTGCTCCATAAGACCTACAGGCGCAAGCACACAGGAACTGATGCGTCGTGGCGCATCTTAGGGTTCGCATACGCACCGAACGAGCTTCATGGTGTTGGTGGTTCTTGGGCCTGGGCACGCCGATGATCGTTCCTTTGCGTTGCCTGACCCAAAGGAGTGAAGAGCTCTCAATAGTGGACCCACTATTGAGTCAAAGAACGGTGTAAAAGTGTTCATTTGATACCAAAGCAGGTGTAAAGACAGGATGGAATCAAAATGCGGTGCAATTGGCGACCCCGCGTTTCTCCATCCGCACAAGACCACTCATCCTGTCGAAGGCCACCACCGTAGATCACCCGAGGAAGCCATGGGCCGCGCACGCAAGTCGACTGCCACGGACATCATCCGCCGCGTGAAGGGCCTGGCCCGCAACGGAGGCATGCGCGAGCCATCGTGGGTGCCTGTCGTGGACCGCTTCCCGCCTCCGCCAGTGCCGCGCAACGACCGTGAGCGTCTGCCGATCATCACGTTCCCACAGGACCGACTCGCTGAGTTGTACATGAAGCGCCAGCCGCAGGGCCTCGTCGACGGCGAGACGGCGTACGAGTTTGCCGACGAGCAGCTGACGCTGATCGAGGCCGGCATCCCGGAGGAGGATGCGTACAAGATGCTCCTGGAGAAGTACACGCAGGTGGACGCGCACCGCTTCCTGGACAAGTTCGCCCGAATGCGCGGCATCAAGTTCGCGGATCCAGAGGAGTACGACGACCTCGAGCGCGAGTGGGTCGAGTCCGAGTCGCGGGCAGTGAAGGATGCGATGCGAATGGAGTTCGAAGATGCCGAGGAGTACCGACAGAGTTAGACGGGCAGCGGCGCCGACACCCAAGCAAAAAGACCATACTAGTGAGTGTGGGCGGAATCCGCGATCGAATAGACTTTGATTTTGCCCATGATGTAGCGTCCGATGATTGTGCGCGGCCGTTATACTTCGCTTCCGCTGCCAATGCCCTTGTGCCCTTGTAGTGGTGAGCGGGAGGTGGCCTGGCGACTAGATGATCTCGTTCACCCTCAGCGCGCGTGTGTGCTCAAGTGCTTCAGTAAAGGATCTCACTGAAGCGTGTATAGCTCCTGCAAGTTGTAGGTTAATTCAAGATGACGGACGCGACAGGCAGCGCAAACGTCGGATACTGCGTTGCAGATCCCACGCGGAGGACTCGATCACCGACATATCACAACGGTTGTGATTGTCACGTGAGCTCGCCGTGAAAGGCGATTGGGAGCAAGATACAAGGTGCTTTATGCATTCGTGGCTGCTTGTTTTACTCAGATGGCAATGGCTTCCGTGGGCCATGCGCGGCACTGGCAGCAGAAACAACGACTGAGGCGGTGGCGTCATGATCGACCAAGACAACACAACAGACCACGTCGATCAACCCCAGCACAACAGAACTCTTCTTTATCATGCACAGCACAGGACGCAGAATGGATTACACAGCAGTGTCCCGCAGAATTGAGCAGTGAGCTCACAGGTGATGATGGAAAGCACGTCAAGGTTAATATGTAGTTGTATTGGGGATCTTGGCCTGTGCGAAACTCTCAAGTTTTGAGAAGGAACGCCGCAAGCAGTGGGAGGAACACTCGTGGCCATACAAGGCGCGGAAACGTGGTGGTGGTGTGGCTCAGCGAGAAGCCTGGTAGATAGTTCAGGTCGACGACGATATCCAGGAGCTTACTTGCGACCACCCGTCTTCTTGCCCCGTCCAGAGCTTTTCCGCGCGCCCTTCTTCTTGTCGTCACTCGGCTTCTTGAGTGCTTGGACTTTGCTGAACAGAGGCGAGTGCTTGAGGATCTCTGGGAGGATGACGAGCTTGATTTGGCTGCCGCGCACGTAGACAAGCTCGAGCTTGGACTTCTGCCCGTCACGCTGCGTGAGCACGACGTCGCTCAGCTGGCAGTTCATGCTGTCCTCTGTTTCACTAAGTAGGCCACGGTAGATCTCGCCGTTCTTGAGCTCGATTGTTACAGTGCGGCCCTCGCCCTCATGGAGCAGAGAGATCGGCACGCCCAAGCTCTTGGTCGCCATAGCTACGGCGTCTTGCGGGGAACTCGCTTTCGCTTGACGGAAAGCGTTGTTGGCTCCGATGATCACCATTTTAGCCAATAGAAAGGGCTCAAACGCTCCCGAAGGAACAAAGCTTTTCATTGGCCAAAACAAAACAGAATGTGGGTTGATGTACTGAAGAAAGGAGAGTGATGAGTACTGATTCAACGTTCCTACGTATCTATTAATACAGTTTTACCCCACTCCAGTGCGGGAGTGGTACTCAACGGGACTTGCGGGTATCATTCAAAAGGATACTAAAACAGTACTTTTACCTCGTACAATATGAACATACTTGACAGGGTACACGTTTACACGGGCGCACTGGAGTGGGGTAAAACTGTACCACTCCTCGAAGCTCTTTCGCAAGGGGAGATGGAGTACGAAACATACGCATTTTTGGGAACCAACATACTGGTTCAGGTGGCCAACAAACTGCAAAGGGTCCAAGCATCTATACAATTAAAAGCGTAAGGGAATTCAACGACCTCCGTCCTGACATAGAAAACCAAAGACAATCCTTAACGTTCAGACAGGGGGTCATCTGTACAGCACCCTTCGTTTGGCGCGACCCTTGGGCTCTCATGGGAGATAATGAAAAAATTAGAACCAGTGCATGCGTATGTGAGGAATGGGTACAAAAATTACCGAGAGGAGGCTCTCTTGAGTGTGAGAGGCTTGAGAATAAAGAGAAAGCTGCATTTACCGGCGAGCAAGGCTCCGTGAAGATGTCGGGCGTGGAAATGTCTAACGAGCACATCCTACAGGAAGTGGCTCTAACGCTGTTCAGTATGTTGACCCAGGTCGTGAACGCCTGTATTGTCGACTCCAAACCAGAGAAGAAAAGGATCGAGTGCCGCGTGTGTGGCAGTAGTTACGCAGACCAGAGTGCCTTGAACAAGCATCAGCGTAAGCCAGGTCGTTGCGCTAAACGCCTGGCTCTCAATACGGACCGTGAGAGGTACCAAAAGGACAAGAAGAAGAAGCGATTCGATAGGTGGTATCTGAACCAGAAGCTCAAGGCAGCCCCTCAATGCACCATCTGCCAAGACGGCGTTCTAGGAGTCCCACCAACACACTGTGGCCATCACTTCCACACCGAAT